>JALQPE010002263.1:0-139711 GCA_030407315.1 Asparagopsis taxiformis | reverse complement strand
ACGGCAAGGATCAGTAGGATTTGGCGCCAAAATTGCTGCGGGTTATGAGAGCGTGTTGAGCTCAAAAATAAAAATCTAACAGTCGACATTGTTAGAAAGCGCATTGATCCACTGAAGGCTCGTTGCATCTGTGCTCGTTGCGCCCTGTTACTGTACCCCCTCCAGTCCAGGTGGCTCCTCTCTAACCAAGTTTATCATCCCCCACACCAGGTCGTTGCGGTCTTACTATCCTTTTTAAACCTGTGCACGCTTTGCACACATTCAAACGTTTATCGCATCCCCGGTATGAACTTGATCCAGTCGGACCCACCAACTACTGTGGTGGGAAACTGGATTCTCACGCATCATTCTTTAGCACCAAATCGCGACTATTTCATCAAGCATTGCAAAAGTCTGTCACGCCGTCGAATTGTAGACAATCTGCTGCGATTTCAGTTTGTCAACTCTGATGCACAAGATGTTTCTATTCATTATTCCCGCCTTGCGTTTGTGGGTGGTCCGCTTGCCGCTCTACTCGATGAGCCGTCTGATAAAGAGAAAATCGATATAGACACAGGCGAGCGTATCCCTCTTGCAAAGCAGAATGGATCCGCGGAGATCCGCGTCGCCAACGACCGAACAGTCGCCATCAAGCCTGGCTCTGGACAGAAGGATGTCGACATGGACATGCATCCTCCTACACAGCCAGTTGATGATTCCCAAAAGGTGTCTGCAGACAACGGCCCATATCAAGACGAGCAATCCAATAGGGAAACGATGGATGTAGATGAAAATACAGATACGTCCAATGTGAAGCACAATCAAAAGAAATCAGGTACGGACGAGGGGATGACAGAAAAGACTTTGTCCGCTCCGCCATCGGGAAGCCAACTAGTCGCGTTGTCGTCAAGCAGGAATATATGATTCAAAAGCCGGCTGTGAAGTTGTCGGAAAAAGACACGCCACGCACGTTTGCTGTGATTACCCAGTTTCTGTACTGCGAGGAAATTCAGTTCAATTATCTCACATTTGACGAGATCGTCAGCTTGGCCAATGCTGCCCACCGATGGTCTCTCGCCGACCTCTTCATGGCCACGTTCTCCTATGTCCAGGCCCAAGATCTACTGGCTGGAGGTCTTGGAATCCGAACCTTTATCCCGCTCGTCAGTCATCCCAGCGCTCCGGAATCTTTCCGAAGATATTTCTGTATCTCGACCGGCCACTCTTTCAATGTGTTGTATCCGCGCCTCAAGGCGCGCAAGGTCACTGAGAACACCACAGCAATGAAGCTCACCCCACCACCCATCTGGGAAGTTGCCATTGCCCAGAACTTTTTATCTCATCTCATCCACTGTATAAGTTTATATTCAGACGAAAGCTACGACGTTTATCTTCTCGATGTTATCTTGCGATACTACGAGGCCAAGAAGGACAAATCAGACGATGACGTGCTAGCGCTCCTCTCCCAGTTGAACTGGGATGAGATCGATCCAGTGTCAGTTTTCGATCGTGAAGGGTTGTGCAAGAACTGGTCAGCGCGCGCCATACGCCTTGCAGCGTTGGCGTCATATGCTCCAGAAACGCAATCTCTCGAAGTACACATCCCATGGAACATCCCTCTCCAAAAACTACTTAAGAACCCTGTGTGGAGCTTCCAAACCGAGCACGTTATGTGCGGACCCTATGTTTGCTACCTTCATGTACGCAAGGGCGAAGGACCAGAGGTCTCACTGTTTGTACATATCTGGTACAAAGACGGGAAACCCATTGGTGATGAAGCGAGGCATAAGGCCGTTAGAGTAAAATGTAGGGCGACAGAGAGAAATTGTCGATGCGACAGTTCGAAACAATGGAGCGATGCCACACATGGCTTCTTGGAAAATCTCAAGTTTGAAGGTAAGCTGGATGGGTATCCAGGCCTCGGTTGGTCGCAATTCCTGGAAGAAAAGCGATTAGATGAGTGGCGTAACAGCCACGGTGAAGATTGCGTTTGTCAATCACTACAGTTCTTCAGTTTGTACAGCCTAGAAGACAGTTTGAAGGTCCTGCGAGACGTACAATCGCACCATCATCAACGCCAATGCGTTTGGCCAGTCCAATCCAGAAGAAGAATCGAACACCGTCGCGAATGAAGCTGAGGGAATCGAGATAAATTCTCTCTACCCTGGAGCAATGTGGGGTAGTGTGAATCGAAGGACTTTGAGTTTTTGACACCCAAGTTCTTTCTGCCAGGAATCCAAGCCTTTGCGTTAGTTCAAGTCTTAGATGGAAAGTGTTGCTTAAAGTACTTCGCTGTTTATAATATTCAGCTTCTTCATAATCTCCAGTACCAGCATATTCTGCTGTTCCGAATGGAATCGAAGCACGGAGGTTTTGGGGCGAACGCAATTTCTACTAATCTTATGACGAAATCCATCACAGTTGTGAAGTTTGATCATTATTGGCACTGTATCACAGTCATTCCAAAAGAGTGGTGATATATCCCGCTGCTCATCGATTAGCAATTACGTATATAATAGTATACCATGGTACGAGATAGTTTCTTAATAATCCGCCACAAAACTCTATTAAACATCTTACTTATTTGGAAGCTACATACTTTTAGTATCCCAGTACATTCAACACCTCTGTAAAGAAACCTGTTTAATGCATGTGCAAATCATCACACCACTTGATTGCTTCGCGCAAGAGGTTTCCGATCAACTCCTTATCCCCAGGAGTCACTTGCAGTTTCGAGTCTCTATAATGAACTTTGCAGTCCTGATCCTTTTGAATACACTCTTTCACAGAGGAAAACTTATTTCTACCTTGGAACGACTTTCCTGTTTTCATCTCGTACGAGAAATACTTCAATCCAGCGTTCCCTCCATTCTTATACATCTCGTGATAAAACCCATAGGGAAACAACTCAATTAGCACAGATAGTGGTGGCATAAACAGGGTATTAACCAGATTTGCACCATGTATCCCAATTGCAATTGATGCAGTTTCCACCAACTCGTATTGTTCTTTGAAATCTTTGGAATCAAACGTTACTGTTTGGAATGAATATCCACTCTTCGCTGATATCTGTTCCAGTAGAGATATCACAGCACCTCTTCCTTCCTTTTCAAATGAACGCCTTCCATCTTTGCGATCCAACAGTATAATATTTTTCGACATTCTGGATAGTTCCGGACTCTTTCGCAGTAGAGAATTCACGCGCTCCCTCAGACGCAAACTGTCACGAGGTATTGCGGGGGCTTCAGGCATTGATGATTGTAATGAGGGTTTTTCCGAGGGGTATTCATAATCGTTCACGAAAAAACGTCCCTTGAGAAATCCAGGAATCACAGCTCGTCTAAAGCAAACAAAAGGTTTGTTCGCGGATTTGGTTCCTTCCATTGAAAAATTATGGAGAAGTTGAACACGAGGAAGCCCTTCAAATTGTTCTTTCTCTCTTTCCATAAAGTCCCCTAGCGATCCAACAAAGTATTTTGCAGGGGATACAAGCGCAGTGAAAAGCCCTTTGTGCCAGTATCCATAGTTATGGGGAACAAGAATCGCTTCATGATGTGATGTGAAGGAAGTACAAGCACATTTTCTATCTCATTTGGTGTAGAAGCGTATGCTGCGATGTTGTCCATAACATGTTGAAGCATTAAAGCTCTCCCGGCGTAATGGGCAATGTTTCCGCAGCTTCTATCCAGTATCTGCAATACAGTCAATCCTTTCACCCATCTGATTGAACCTCTGCGCGAGTTCAACCATTCTTTCTCAACATTTTCGCTCAGAATTTTTATGTTGTATTCTTTTTCACCTGACGATTTTGCGGATAGGCAATTGTTATCGAGCCATTCTGAGGAACGATTGAATCCACCACACTTCCGCTTTCCAATAAATGAAATAGCCTCACCAGAAGCAGTATCAAGGCAAAGTGGATTGTAGTAGGATACGTGGTCACTCAATGCACCCAATACAAAGATTTGTTCCTTTATGGATGGATTTCCGAGAAACTGCTCATTCCATACCAGAAGAGGGTTATTATCTCCAGTACTTCCATCGAGTTGTTTCTGTGAATCCGTGAATCCTTTTGGAATTTCAGATAATTTCACAGGCACCTCATGTTCAGGTTGTTGGAGGCTTTTTTTAGCATCGACTGAAGAATGAGCGCTCTGAATACCTGAAGGCTCAGAATGTGGCGAAGCCTTTAACGGTGCGGTATCAGTAGAATTGTCAGCATCGAGAGAGCTCTTCGAGGGACTTGGTCTTTGAGGAGATGGACTAGCAGTGTCCTCTTGGGCTGTTTCCTTGTCATGAATGGACTCAGAATCTTCCTTCGATGATGGAGAATGCTCAGTTGCATCATTTTCCGTCTCTGTGCTCGTATCATCAACGTTTTCCGACCTCGTACTGTTCTGTTCAATTACCGCCTTATCACTCTTCGCAACATTCTCCCCAGTTTTGCTTTTCTCATCGGAATCACTAGTGTCATCATTTTCCTGCTCGCCTCCAGTACTAGATTCATCCGCCTTATTCTGTTCACGTACTGGAGATGATTCCTGGTTCACAGTCTCTTCGTTATTGGAGTCTCTCTGATCTTCAGCTGCGGGAGATGGAGAGACTTTTGAAGGCTTTTTTTCTTCGATTGGATCGCTGATTATAATTGACGGCGAGGGAGACGGAGTCGGGGATGGAACGTTTTTGAAAATAGCCGGGACCTCTACTTCTTTGTAATCTGAGATCCCAGTTTCATTCATGTTTCGTATAAGGGTCTGAAGATCTGTACGGAACGAAAGTACTTCCTTGTCGTAGTGATGGTGTTTCGCGAACATAACGTAATAAAACAGAATGAAACCGGCAGAAAGAATGAGGAAACGAAAAGGGGCCGGTAGCTGCCTCCACAATGAGCTAGGAGACATAATGTACGGGCGGGGTTCCGGTGCGTTTTGGGTGTTTTTTGTTCGAGTGGAGCGAGAGGAATGAAGACGCGGCATGTTATTGGATCTAGAACGGTCAGCTGCCGTGAGATTGCGCGACGTCATCTGAACAGAATGGTGGTCATACATCGATGTTTCTGCGGGGTTTAAATAAGATGTAATGTGTGCTTGGTCGGTGTTTCTGCTGATATCATGTTCGTTCGAAGTGGTTGCGCGTCGCGACTTTGCGCGTCGCATATTGGAATGCTGCCCTATGATGGATGGGGTTTATGGTGGACGATGCGCTATTTGGTCTGTGTTGAATGAGATTGACGCGCTGCTGAACGAGTATCAGTTCATCCTTGGGGCGGTCGGTCCATACTGACGGCAGTTTGAATCGAGAGATGAGCACAATTTGATCTGCAGTGCTTACAAACCATGATTGGTTGTATCTTTGGGGAGTGACAAATTCGAAGAATGGTGCAAAATGATTGGTGCAAACATGGCGGAGGCTCGAAATCAATTTGGAACACAATCTCCGCTGCTGACAGCGTTGTTGGCATCATAAATTAGCTTTACAACGCCATATTCTATTGAGCTGCGACAATATTTCCACTGAAACAAATCGGACAAACCTGTCCGGCAACAACGCCAGCCAATTGCGGATGATAGACTGCTGGACAAAAGCTGCACTTGCCATATGGGGAGGATAGCACTTTCAATGTTACAAAACAAAGCCGATTCGTCGGTGGCATGTGCTTGTTCTGTTCGCCGTTTGCTATGCACAGCTGTAGTTGCTGTGCAAAAGGCGCCTGCTGCGCCGGCGGTGCTTTCTCCAACAGATGTCGCAGCCATCTTGCACACATACCAAAATTGCCGACTAGCAAGTTCTTTTCGACTGCTACTTTCATAGCTGCAGCGCGATGCCGAGGTAGAATTTGTTTCAGCTCCGCAAGGAACATGGTTAGGAGCGCTGACTCCACATGATGACGATTAGCCTCCGCTGTCCCGTTTCGCATTTGAGTAAGTTCGGATTCTAGCGTAGCGTTTCGAATTAGGATCTTTTGTGCCAACATGTAATAAGCACAGATCTGCGTTTCCCTTTCCCGTCGAGGCTGTAGTCGCGAAAGTCGTTTCAAAGTAATGTCTACTTGTTGTAGCGCCAATGTAAAGTTCCCTGATTGCATAGTTGCTACGAATGTATTCATACTTGTACGAATCGCTTCATCAATATCCGAAGTGCCACTCACCACATTGTTACTAGACGCACCTACAGAGCCAATTGGAGCCTGTGCAGCTATTGTTGCGTTGTCCTTGATGCCGCCAAGTCCCTCTACGTCAAATTCATCGGCTCCGGATGCCTGAGACGCAAGGGCCGGCGGTATAGGCAGAGATGCCCTTGCTACAGCTGCAGCGGGCGCGCCGACTACAGACGGAACTTGGGATGCTTGCGTCACTGCAGACGATCCCGACAACGTTGAGGGGGGCAGATTTGGCGATTGCAAGATAGACGATGGGGTACTAGATGGTTGTATGCCGGCATATTGTGCACGTAGCGTATTCGTAGAACCAGTTGATGAAGTTGCAGACTGTGGGAGTGGCGGCAATGAATTTGTCACAATTGGAGATTCCGACGCTACAGCTTGTCGCGTAGAAGAAATTGTCGAGTTTGCAGCAGAAGGAACATCCGATAAATTGGCTGGCGTTGGTATCGTGGATTGAGATGTAGATGTGGAACGGCGATTCAGGTTGCCATTAGATAGAGAGCTCTCAGCAGCTGTTCCAAGTGCGAGAGTGTCGCGACTTGGAAATGATTTTGCGTTGATACCTTCCGAAGGAGCCTCGGCGGGGGTTTGACTGTCCAGTGGGGTAGGTGACAAAGAAATCTCAGCAGATGGGGTAGTTGACGTGCGAATAGAGGGTGGTCTCGGCCTCTTCTTTTGTTCTTGTTCTCCCCGCAGTAAATTTGCAAGCCATTGGAGATCACCATCTTCGTTGGGTAATGGGCCACCGAAATCAGCCCATGCAAACACAGCTTCGGGAAGCTGGAGTGTACCCAATGCGTCGTCGACATTTGAATCCTCACTTCCATACAGTGCTACGGACAAGGCTGCATTTCCAGACGGTGCTCGGCGCGACGAATTATCAGTGGACGGTGTTTGTTTAGTGCGTGCAGATGGAATTGTTTCACCGTCAGTTTGAGAAGACTTGCTCTTCAGTGCGTCGCCAAGCTTTCCGAAAAGGCTCTTCTTCTTCTTTTGGTCAGCCACGGACGAGCGACGGGGGCCCAATTGCACAGTTGGACGGGTGGACTTGGTCCTAGCGGGTTCGGGTGCGTTCGGTAGTTCGATAGGTTTTTCGCCTCGGAGGGCGAATTCAGCGTGGCGATACACATGGCGTAGGGCGGACGGTGCTTCTGAAACAAGTTGGTCGGCTACGGACTCCACTGCATTTTGCAAGCGGGTGAGCGCGTGTTGCACGTCGTAGGCTATGTCGAATTCGGCGTCCTCCTCATCCCAGACGATGATGACGCGGAAACGGGAACGGACGACATTGTAGTTGATGTAGGGAGGACCGCCCCAGGCGGCAGCGACATCTGTTACGGATCGTACGGCTCCGCGCAACGATTCGCAATGCTGGGAGAAGGAGGCAATTGTGTCGATGACACTATATCGGTCGCTAATGGAAGTTGTCAAGGTACGAAGGACTAGCGTTGTGTGCGTGTTGACATCGTATACAACTGTTGCTTTGACGCCCATTGTCGAGGAATGCGAAGTGGTGAGTTTGGCAATGAATGGGGAACAACCCACCAGGCATTCTTTAGGGATGCATAGACGATGGGGTCCACTCTATGTGTGAAAACTGGAATTGGCAAAAGCTACTCTTCGTTTTTCTTGATCATAATTTCAAAGCACTGTATTATGAGTGCGCACCGCTGGAGTTGATATCGCACACCCGTCAGCCCAATGAAACTGACGAACAAATGTTGTTGATCCACACAAATAACCCGCTTGTATTGCGATTGAACACTTCAGTTTGACTTTGTTTGGTCGTCTAGTGAGAATTTGGACTCCATGAGCCTGCGCTCGATTCGATTCACTTCTTCAATAAAGCTTTCACATTTCCTCATTCCCCAGTAATAGTCCAGCCCGCTCCCCGCCATCGCAGTAATAACCAATGGAGCATACGTTTTGAAGTACACACAGGTTGGTACAGCAATTGCTACACCAGGTATGGTTATCGTCCATGACGAGTTGAGGATGCAACTATTAGCTTTCTTTTTTGCCTCTTTCAATTCTTCCTCCAGGTGCAGAACTGCACGCTTGCTCGATGGATCCATCATGTGACACGACTGAGATCTCGAAGCCGCGTCCAGCAAGCAAACTGCAACTGATTTTAGTCTGTGCCACTAGAAGACTCGGTAGATGACGCTGTTGAGGACGACTGAAACAATGTCGTATTTCAATCATACACATCGTGAGGCACCAATTGAAACATCCCAAATGTTGCCCAAATTTGCACCCCAACTTTGATCTCGACACGACAGATTGCCTCGAGCACTAAAGCAACCGACTCTTATAACCAGACGCACGCTTCGTCACGACCATGAAAACCCGAGCGCAACAAACCGATTGTCTTCATTCTCATTAATCTTTGAACGTTGCAAACATCCATGGCGTTTGCATGTCCCGCCATCAAACCTCTTTATATCACCTCACCATCATCATTTCTCCCAACCCTAACATCATGTCGCCCGCGCCCACGAACGTTCCCACGTGCTACCACCGCCCTCCTCATTGACTTTGATCCATCAGACTTTGAGATCCGCAGAGTGGCAGGACAGCAGGGGTACGCAACTATAACCGACTGGGAATACTATGGCGGGCGCGACCCGACAGCACCGACGCGCACTGTAGAAGCTAGTGAACCAGCTGTTCGTCTATACGAAGCCAAGATTGTTCGCGGTGATCCACGCTTGTACAACACTCGCGTACTACTAAAAGAGTTTCTGACTGACGGGGTGGAGCTCGGTGTGAATGAAGCCGGGGCTTACAAAACGCTATATGAAGCAGATGGCCAGGGAATCGATCCCGATACCATCCCGGTTGCGACATTATTGGGGACGTTTCTCACTGATGATTCGTTTAGTACTGCGAGTTTCGCTGCTGCTTGGGCGAGTCGTTTTCCGAAGACACCAACTCCACCGCGAGCGGGTGCTCCATTCTTAGTTTTTCGGTGGGAGGGGATGTTGACCGGGCTGAACGTTGCTACAGGGGCTGGTGATGGGGATATTGGGACACGCATGCTTGATAAATGGCTGCCGAGCAATTTAGTGCAAAGAAAGCGTGTATATCTTAAAGCTTTTATGAGAAAAGCGCTTGAAGCGCTATTGTATGTTCACGCGACGGGTGGGATTGTGCATCGTTCGATGGGACTCGCGAGTATCATGGTCAATACTGTGGAATACCGCCTAGCATCAAGTCTGCAGGTGAAAATCCGAGATTTCGGTTTCGCAAAGCCTGTTAGTGAAGTAGCTGTCGGGAGTGAATTGGAAAAGGCTCGCAAGGCTGGCGCTGTCTCACCTGCTTCTATTGCCAATTTCTATTTCGCGGAAGATATTTATGCATTGGGATACGCGTTTATGGAGGTGGTCTTCTCAACATTTAGTGGGCGACCAGTAACTCAGGATGTTTTCAAAAAGTTGTTTGAAGACACTTTCAATCTAGACATAGCTTCTTTTCGTGATTTCTGTGCCGAGGATTCAGACTGGACAACTGCCGTAGAATTCTTGGATGCTAATAATCGCTCAGGCTGGGAGTTGTTGAAAACGATGTTGAGTGCGAGAGAGACGTTTGCAACAGTTTCTCTAGAAAGTATTCTGACGCTTCCATTCTTTATTTCAAGATAAACCATACTCTGGACACTACTCAATTACCTAGAGATACTGTTAGTTTCTGTGCAGTTAGTTTATTCCGGTGGGAACCTAGTTCGAAACAGTTCACCAAATGGCCATTTTATCCGTGACGACGTTGATATACGTAGACAAACCCAAGATCTGTTGGGGGGTTTTGGGAAATGGCAACCTTTGAATCATTAAACAAGACGAATCGCCCTTCCTTCTTGATGTGCGCAACATAGTGACCACAAGCCGTGTTGCTTCCGAGGTGGCTGGCAAAACCCAACAAATCGTACTTCGGTTCTCCATCGAGGTGGCTGATTCCACTTGATGCGTCTCCTCCGCTCGTTGCGCTGTTCGCAACGTCCTCTCTTTCAATTTCGGCTACAGCTGCGTCAAGGTTGTCAGCACGACTAAACAACCAGTCTGCTGCACGTTCGACAGAACCGCCGGTGGCTTTCAGAGATGCTCGCGCTTGTACATCTGTGAATCCCATCGCGGTGAGAGAGGATATGACATCCGCAGTGAAAACCTGGTCGTCACCAGAAGGTGTATTGCTGGTGGAAGTGGTGTCTGCTTCTGGGGGATCGTTGAAGCCGGGGTCTTCCATGTGGGCGAACACCCACTCCATACTGGCCTCGGCACTCGCATTATTGGTGGCAATAGCAGCGCGCTTGGAGCCGTTCTCTGAAAAGCCCATCGCCATGAGCTGGCTCACAATGCCTGGGTCTGGAACAATGGCTGGCGGTGCAGCAGACGGCTGCGCGGAAAGGTCGTCGTTAGAAAACAAATGCTCCCCATCAGATGGTCCAGTAGCCCGAAACATGCTTAGGTCTAGCTCATCTGGGACAGGTACTGATGCATCTAATTTCCTTGGTGTCCAATCTTCAGCGAGATAATATCTGCGCAAGTGAACAGTGAGATATTCCGGGAAAGTTTCCATCCTTGTTCTCTTGACAGCTGAACCAACCTCCCCTGTATCAGGCGATTTGAAACCTTGTACAACTTCAGGATCAAAGTACTTCTTCAGACATGCAGCAAACGGAACTTGTAGTTGTACAGGGATGGTCTCTGCCTTATCTTCACCTTCGACCTTCATTTTCTTCTTAGTTTGTTCCTCGAATTCCTTGAACTGAACCTTGTTCACAGCAGCTTCGACATCAATTGACAATGAAAGCATATTCTCTGTACGAGAAGTGTAAATTGCCTTGCCCGATTGCATATCCTCTATACGGTCCTCGACTTTAAAGCCGAAAAGGGCATGTGTGGGAACGAACTCGCCATTCGCATGTTCCGAGTGCCCTAACCGAGCAGTTCCAGTTCGTTCGACTCTTGCAATCTTCTCGAGGAAGTACTGGAAGAATTCGCTGGCGTCCTGTTGTTGGCCACCACTGAATTCTTGATGTCCCTTTCCTACCCAGTTCTTGAACATGAAAGGTCGAACAGCACCATAGTCATCATTCAATTTGACGGTGGCAATGCGCAAGCCGTGTGGAGACTCGTCAGATTTTTCATAGACTGGTATTGGCTTTGCATACTTTTCCGAAAGCAGTCCAACTGCAAGCTTGGCCATCATTGAGAGGCCATCTTCGGCAGGATCGCGAGGCGCCGAGTCGAAAATTGCTTGGGACCCCTCTTTATATCGGGACTGTAATTGTGGCATCGAGAATAAGATCTGCATTATCGACGCCATGTAGCAACTGTTACCAAGATTTTCCATTCCAATGTAGCCTGGACCATGGAGCGGTACGAGATGGGAACCGCTCTCTGTGATCTTGTCAAATTGATAGGAGGCATTGAGATCTATCTGAAGTTCAGTCATGGTCTTCTCTGTCTTCTTCTGTTGCTGCATGTTGATGCCCCAGTGGGCGAGATGGTCGGCAAGGTGAGGGTCGAGAACCATATCATCCTCGTCGGGCGCATAAGAATATACATCTGCACCCTGAGGGGTGATGGTTCCAAGTTTGACAGCAAGCGGATACTTTTTGCCTGTTTGTTCATAGTGAGTCAAGGCAGCGCCAGTACCTCCGCTGCCGTCCCAGGCTTTCCGGCCGGATCCAATATACCCGGTTGACAAATTTAACCACAGATTTTCTGACATGCCCGATTCCTCACATCTCCATTTGCTCGGATCCGGGGACACTTTCTTCCCATTGTCGAGCTGCGGTAGACCGTCCGCGTATCGGGAAACCTTTCGATCTTCTTCCTCCCAAGCGCTTGCAATTTGAGAGGAGCGAACAAAACCTACATGTTTCAAAATGGCATCTACTGACATGGTAACTATAGTAGGCAATTGGTCGGATGGAAACGGAATCTGCTCAAATGATGGCAGAATTACTATTGAGTTAACGATTTGTCTCTCGTACGTAGTTGCATCAAGGTCGAAACCGCCTTCCACACCTATTGCAAGCTTAGAGGGAGGGGCTGAGGTATTTGGATTTGTGGTATTGGCATGGTTTTGAGGGATGGCGACGCGCTTCCATAATTGTTTGAGATAGAGAGGGTTGCCGTTTCTGGCAAAGTCATCGCGGACGTGGTCGAGGCCGAAAGACTGCCATGAGGTGAGGGAAGTGAATAGTCCCGTTGGAGATTCCGGAGTATCAAAAGAGAACATACATTCGTCTTTGTACACAAGGTCTTGAGGGGCGGGAACTTTAACTGTGGACATCAGTTGGTGAATTGGAGGCGTCATGTTTGGTAGAGTTGTGTATGAGACGGATGGGTTGAAGTAAGATAGTTGAAGTTCCAACAATCGACAGTGAATATTGGGCGGATGGAAACACGGCTGGGCGTAGTACGAAAACACCTTTTGCTACTTGAAGCATTCCTGTTGGTAATAAATGGGAGCTGGAACTCGGCGGACAAGAGCGACATAATTGTGGGCCAATTACGTTGAAATTGTGCCGCGTCAATTCAGAGTACCACCGAGGACGATGTGGAATTACCGAAAAGGGTGAAGAGGTGAGTTATTTAGGGTTTTGAAAATTTTGAAAATCTAAAATATTTTCCAAAATTTGTATTTTCAATCTCTTCTGTCTCTAGTTTGTTGCAGTTTTCTGTGCATATGATGAGACAGCTCACCATCCCAGTTAGCAATCGTGTTAATTGGTCAACTTGAAAGCAGAAGAACTCGTCCACGCCCCATTTTGCAGTTTGTCGGCAACGGACCTGGTGAGCGAGAGAGTATATTGATAGCATGCGTTGGTCGGAGAGAAGCAAATAATGCAGCTCGTGTAGACTACTACTACATTGCTGTGAATGGATTCGCACCGCTTACCGACACAGCTCCTTATCTGCCAATATTACTCGACAACAAACAAAATCAGGACTGGTCACATCTTCTGTCAATTGGTGAATACCACAGCTTGCCGCTCTTCTTCACTCTCACCCACCGCCACCGTGTCCACAGATCGGTAGCAGCACGTTTTAAAACAAGTTCGAGTGTCATAAAATATTCGCTTCTTGATGGAACCCAACCAATCCATCCTTCATACGCTCCGCACCACGCACGAATTCAATACGTCAGCACACCTACACTGCATCTCCAACAGAGCCCGCTGTTGGACTACACATTTCCCCTCTCACTGTCTATATCGCCAGCGCATTCAAAATAATCATTCCCGCGTATTCATTGTAACATATGACGAGGACACAGAACACCAATCAAACTAAGCAAGGTGAACACCAATGTATATTGTTGCCTTCGACTGTTTGTCTATCTGGGCATCACATTTGTTCTTTCACATTTGTGTATAAATGCCAACGTTCTCTCTAGCAAAACCAACCACCACCATCGGCATCTTCTCCCAACCTCAAACAACTACCAGCAACCCAAGCTACTCAACAACAAAAAAATGGATTCCGCTATTGCAGACCCCGGCCTCGACCAAGAGAGACAATCAAACCGGTTCATCCGCAGAAGAAGGTAACCGCAACCACCTGACCTCAACCGAACTGAACAGATGAATGAACACCGTTGAAGACAAGACCACAACAACCATTTCAGCCAAATGGGAGCCACGCCCGTTCTTCTTCAGCGTTGAACAGCGCGCATGTATGCGTCATGACTACTAATTGTGATAGTTTGAACTAGACGTGATCGTAACAAGGCCACCTTGCATTCCTTTGTACTATCATCAGAGCCTATAAATATTAACCACGTGACATATTTTGCCGTCTTGGACCGTGAGTAAATCACAAATGTTTCGCATCATGTCTTTCTCCACCACTTTATACATCACCATCATTTGATTCGATCCCGACTTCGACACCGCCTCAACACATGCCACCCTAATGCCGCATGCGAACATATCTGTGAAGATCTCAATAACAGCGTCTCGACCACAAATAACCGCTTTGATAGATTTCATAATCATCATGTCACACAATCTGACGTTGTCCGTGAAAATTTCCGACGCGTTGGAATACACATTGAACGTTCTAGCGTAGATGTACCTTTCAACTAGTTGGATCAACTGGTGGTCTGTATTCGTTGCCATTGTGGAGTCCGAGTTGCTGCACCGACAATAGAACAGTTGCCTAGCATGACATCC
Source organism: Asparagopsis taxiformis (assembly GCA_030407315.1). NCBI lineage: Eukaryota > Rhodophyta > Florideophyceae > Bonnemaisoniales > Bonnemaisoniaceae > Asparagopsis > Asparagopsis taxiformis. Next base: position 125,384 of record JALQPE010002263.1, on the reverse strand, counting down.
TTGAAAGTAAACTCCTAGTAGTGCCATTCTATTCATGTAGGAAACTAGCTACCGATATCTAACGGACGCCGCAGCTGCACAACACACTACTGTTGTGGAGTTGCAGCATCTGTCCAGTCCAGTCCAGTCCAGTCTTCTGGGGTTCGGCGGATTACAACGCCAATGAATGTTATGACAGCAACTTCCGACACTGGCGTGTGGAATCAACGACTGTTTTCTGAATACAGTCCAATCATCAATGGCCAGCATCTAAGTGGTATTTGACTGAATGTTAGCGGTATTGAAGCAATTATCCACACGGCAAATGAGGCCGTCCCTGAAAGAAAGCAAGTCACAAACGGGCTGCTCGGGAGCCTTTCCAACCTTTATCCAATGGAGCAGTAAGGCACGATCGGGAGCGGGCTGGGAAAAAGCCTCGACACGATATGATTGAAGAAACTTGTGTGCATATTCAGAGAGGCTTTCAACAACTTTAGCGCGGCCTGAAACTGGGAACATTATGTCATTGAAGTGGATGTCGTCGGTGAAGAAGGTGTGGGCCTCTGAAAAATCGGCATTCATCTGTGCGTGGATGTATGCGCGTGTTGCAGCCGCCTCGCGAGTGGCGGGAAAATGTATGTGTTGGAACGGGTGCATGGTGGGGGGGGGGGTTTGGGGGAATCGGGACAGTTAGATCTGCACAGCTAAGAGAGATGATGGGGAGAAGTAATGTGGATGGTGTGTACTGTGCTGTTTGGACGTGTTAAACTAACAAGACGCAAACAATTATCAAAATTCAACCATATTCAATATGCACTGTTGATGCAAGAAAGATGTGTCAATTGCACTATGATTTCGTGAGTAGCAGTTTGTGCTCACCAGTCTGGATGGAAAGCATCCATCCCATATCTGTGTGTTTGATACGCTGACCATAACTGTTCAACGCTGGCTGCACTTCATTCAAGACCATGTCAATCCAAGCACGTAATCCCCCTGCTGTTCACGTGCCCTTGATGAACGGTGCGCAAGTGAGCCTTGCTGCAAACCTTGCTAGAGTCCAGCCAAACTGCAACACATACACGCGATCGCCAAACATCAATTGCACATGTGCACACGCATGGTAGAACAACGCCAACATCCAATGGCGTGTACGTCTACACGTCCACGAGCTGTCATCGTACATCCACTTGCACAACTTGTAAACACACAGCCCACTCGCTTTATTGTCCCTACAACCAGCTGAGGTCGTCCAAACCAACCAATTACCATGTCGTACATTTGCCGTCTTTACACGTGAGGCAAATCGTAAACGGACCATCATTGACAAGACTAACCTTCATCATGGCGCCAAAAATCCCCGTGCGAACGACGCCTGCACTATCCTTCAGACCTTCCTTACAGAGTTCAACAAAGGCATCAAACATCTCAAGACCAGGTTCTGCCGGCATGGAGTGATGGTATGCTGGACGATTACTCCGCAGCGTGGCCGCCAGTGTAAATTGAGAGACAAGTAATAGATCGGCACCTGCCTGCGACATGTTTAACGTGCACTTTGCGGATCGGTCCGCGTTCTCCTCGCTGTCAAATAGACGCAGTTTCAACAGCTGTTTCGCCATCGCGACACAATCGGCTGAGGTGTCATCACGCTCAAATCCCACTAAAACGCAGAGCCCTTTCGAGATTTCTGATATCAGCGGCGCGTGCCCTTCGCGCTCGGATTTAACGCTTGCCTGGGTTACTCGTTGGACCACAAGCCTCATGATGCTGGAGTGAGCTGCGACTTCCCACCGTTCTCACCTCGGCGAACCCAAACAGGCTGTGACACGTGTGCATCATCAGCATACCAGACTAATATACAGCGCTGTTCGATGCATAAATCGTCGCTTTACTTTCGACCGAACACGTGTGCGTGTCCTTTGATCCGAATAAATATCCCGTGATTCTCTCACAAAACGGAAGCCGTTGCAGCAACACTCAACATCCAGGATGGACCGCTTTCTACTTCAAAACCAAACCGGGCAGAACATCCCCCCAAAGACTATCTACCTAATCCGCCACGGCCAATCCACGCACAATGCGCACGCACTAGAGCCTCTCGGTGCCTCTCTAAACGACATTCGCTACATAGATGCTCCATTAACCGAGATTGGCGTGCAGCAAGCGCAACAGATCTCTTCAAAGCTCAAGCAAATAAACCCGCAACTCATTGTAACTTCACCGATGATTCGCGCCACGCAAACCTGTTTACACGCCTGCGCTGACCTACAAGCACCTATCATAGTCTCCCCGCTATGTCGTGAGCGTCTCGCATACGTGTGTGACATCGGCAGTCCGGTTGAGGATCTCGAGCGCATGTTCCCGAATCTGGATTACAGCCACGTCATGCCGCGAGACGCTTATTGGTGGACGCCACATTCAATGCTGCAGAAGAGCGCTCATGCGTCTGCAGAGCTACTGCAGCAAAACTCGCCCCGTGCGCAGAGAGAGACGGAACCGAAGGAGTTTCTGAGAGCGCGCATTGATAAATTTCGAATTTGGTTGTTGCAGAGACCAGAAACGGTTATCGCGGTGTTCACGCATGGCGCATTTTTAAGCAAACTGTTGTCAGATGGGAAGCCATTCTTCAAGAATGCCGAGATCAGAAAGTGGGTCATATGAACTGGTGCTCGTCGAGCTTGAATCGTTTCTGGTGGTGTTATTTGCAATCTACATATTGGCTTCTGATCTGACGCACATCCACACGTTTATGCTAGTCTATGTATTCAGCGTGAAAGATAGGTTAAGCATCGCGCAATCGCACATACGACCACTAGTCAAATGTTACAATGTACAGAAAACATAATGTGTCAACACAAGTGCGTTGTGGATAAAATAAACAATGACAGCAGAATAAGCGCTGCGAATACCAAGTTAGCAACATATGTCCCTGACGGCACTTTCAATTGTTACTGTTGCCTTGCTCGCTTCTGGTGAGGTTGTCCATGCGAGTTTCCAGTAATGGCTCCTTTCACCAAAGCACCACCTTGGCTGTTGGTACTCGTACTGCTGTTCGTTTTCGCACTAGTGCGATTTCGAGTAGGAGTTGTCCTGCTTTTTGAATTCACTTGTACACCATTCACCCTTCCCACAATGCTCTCCGATCGATTACCAACTCCCGACGTTTTCTCCTCAACTCCGGCCGATGTCTGTTGTTCACTACCTAGCATGCTATGGCTCTGTCTTTTCGCCGACTGCCTCCCATCACCCTCTCCGATTCGAACCAATGCTTCCAAAGCTGTTCGATTATCGACATTTCGCGATTTCGTCAACTCTGCATCCTTCTGCTCATTCACCTCAGTACCAATTGCTATACACTGTCTCTTCGACGAATCTTTCGGATCTGGTACTACAAACTGTCCATCAGCTTCCTTGCCTTTCGATTCCTCTAATGCCTGGACCGCATATCCAGGATGTCCTATTCTTGGATCTGCACCATGTATTGGCCCTTCAGCTGGACCTGCAGACTCTCCAGGCAACGAGCTAAGCCGGTTAACATCGGAGCGCATTGCTCCATCCGACACAACACCAGATGGTTGGGCAGGATACATATGTGCGTTATTGGACGGTGGAGGGTAGTAATGCGATGGATATTGTGCATCTATAGAGGATGCCACTGCGTGATGCGATGAGAAATGGATAGGCATGTCACGTCGTGCGTCCATGGGATGCGGTGGTCGTAATGGAGCAGGCGCGTGTGGCATGGCCATACGATGCCATTGAGAGTTTCCTGGTGGTGGTTGATGAATCATACTTGGAGGTGGCATTGCGTAATACCCACCAGGTGCGTAAGGTGGTCCAGGATGGTGTGGATGATATCCATTATGCCCATTTGGCTGGTGCGGGCCGGCTTGCACGGTTGATGGTTGGTGATAGTAGCCATGTGGCCCCGACATAGATGGCTGGTTTTGGTGGACAGGAACAGCTGTTGGCACAAGTTGTCGATGTGACATAACTTGATGTGGTCTTGAGTTGTCCGGCCGGTAAACTGAGCTATGGCCATAGCCGTAGTAGTTGTACATAGATGGATGTCTAGGAGGTGGCAGTGCAGATTCTGGATTTCGGGATGAAGCATCCATGTTAATCATGCTAGAAGTTACGTGGATGTTGTTGGCGACAGATGTTGGAGCCGAGGTTTGAACGACCTCTTCTCGGGTGGATTGGTTTTGTTGATTAGGCGGTGGCATTGTTTCTGTTGGGGGATCAATTTTCTGTTCTGTGGAGGAAGCAGTCCGCTGGACATTGTTTGGACAACGAGTTGCTGAGTTTTGCTCCTGCTGTACATTATCGGCACCATCTGTGTTCTGTTCTCTGACCGACTCATTGTTTGTCTTGACATCTATATTCTTCTCTGTATCGAATTTATCGTCGATTTCATCTTCTTTGTCCTGAGAACAATACGGAGCATCGATAAACGTTTGGTTAATTGTATTGACAAACAATGGTACTGCGCGAGGTATTGCTGTGATTAACACAGGAGGTACTCGAGTGGGTTGCTTTTCAGGGGGAGCAGTTTGTGATGGATCTGAACTAGGCTCTGGATAATTTGTTCCAGCTTGTGCATTTGTATTGTTGCTGTTAGGGGCATCGGAGCCGCTTTGACCAATTTCCACGACGAACACATTTTCCCGGTCTACCGATGTTTGGACGCGGGCGGCCTCTTCACCCAAGGAGTCCTTCTTCTGTGCCAGTAGATCTGCTACGGTCATTTGACCGGCATTACAGAAGGAGAACACTACAATAGGCGTAGCATCAGTAATTTTGAGCGTATGAATCATAGACAACGGATCGCGAAGTGTCAAAAGAACTAAGGAACCATTAGAGAAAGTGACGACAATTCCCTCTGTTGGTGTCATCATACCATTGGAGAAGGACATGGATACTCCTTTTGTGTTATTTTCCGGCGATATAATACCGGCTTTCTCCCAACCGACGGATGCAAGTGTGAAGGAGCCCATGTCGACACGTGGAGGGGGCATCTTGCCAGTTAGTACCTCGAATCCATTGCATATGAGACGTAGTGCACGATGGTCCTCCATGACTGGGTTGGGCGGTGGCGATCCTTGATCTCTTACGGCATCGGCGGCAGCTTCAGCGCCAGAAAGGAGCTTGTCTGCATGCCGTATGAGTTCTGCAGTGCCAGGGTGTGCCTCTGGGGAGAGTGATTTTCGTGGAGTTGCACGCTCATCGGACGGGGACGGGGTTCGGGAAGTGCCTTGCGGGGAGAGAGTAGTCGGTGCAGCGGATTTGGAGCCATTGGAGCCGTTTGACGCTGAGTCGAAGGGTGGGGGGAGTGCCCATTCAGGGAGGTTGTCGGTTCGGGGCAGCTGCACGACGCAGACGAGGCCTGGAGTGGACACGGCCAGGAGACGAGCGATAAGGGGGAGCACGAGCCCGTACAGGAAGTGGTTCTCCTGGTCGTTTTCAATGAAGACGTGTCGAGTATGCGGGCTGTGGGGCGAGTTGAAAAGGGTGGAGAGAATGTATTTGCTGATAGGGGGCGTTGTGCGTGGCGGGGCGGCGGGCGGTGTCGAGATGTGATCGAGAACGTGCGCGTTGCGTTGCGCAATCGGCTGCGCGAGTCGCAACACTTGGAGCACGTGGGTTGTCATGCGTTGAGGGTTAGATGCAGGGTGAGTGCAAGCCCATGTTGGGATTCGCGCAGTAGGGGTAGTTCGAGTAACGGAGAGCGTGTGACTGTGAGTTGAAAACGTCCCGTAAGCGGAGAATTGAAGAGCGGGAAGGAGATTCTATCTCACGGAATGAACACGCTGTGCACATAAAGCGAATATCACAGCGACGAATGGTGGCGCATGGCGAATGGTAGAAGCGGGCGCTAAAGACGGCGGCACAGCCTGTTTGGAGGTATAATCATCTGGTGGCGAACAGTCACATTCTGTGGCGCCTGTTCGATGGTGAAGCGACGCGATTGGTTGGGAAATTTTGTCGAGAATTTCTGTGGTAGGTGTGCAACTGTGTTTGGTGGCGTTTCTATGGACATTGGCGGCGGACGTTCCCAATTCCATCTATTTTTTCAAAAAAACACCGCTTCCAAACTCCCCACGCAGCGCTGCTGATACAAATCAAACTTCCGCCACCTATTCTCAACACGTGTGCGGTAGCCGTAGCCCCATTCCTATTTGCCGTACCTCGATGCAATCTGCGCCATGCCAGCAGTGCGTGCTTCCTCACATGAATCGACGTCAAATATTTTCTGAAAAGACGCGACGCTCCACTTTCTTTCAATTGCGCAGATACTAAAATGGCTTTTAACGGAGTTGTGAGATAGCGCGCTTTCCGGATATCACAAATCAATCACAGATATCCTACTCTACACTTGCAGCGCGTAAACGCCTTTGCCCTCTCCTTTCAACACACCTCCTTGTGACATAGCCAATAACAATCGATTGTAATTCCTCTTCCCCATATCCGCCCACAATTCCCGCAACGCGCTCTCCGCAAATACCATGTCCCCGCTCTGCACCAATACCATTGCCGCCTCTTCAATCTCCATCAACGAGTTACTCTTCTTCACAAACTCCGCCATGTCATCATAATTCTCCCTCACCAATTCGCACGCCTTTCCAACTCGCTCCTCCATCCCTTCGCCCTCAACACAATCATCATAATACCCATCCGCCAATCCCGAATAATCCAATCGTCTCTCTACCCCCGCCTGCACCACCGGACTCGATCGAGCAGTCATAGCTGCCACCGCCTCACGTCGTCTACTCTCAAACTTCTCCTCCACTTGCACCGGCGTCTCGATGCCCAGAATCCCGATATCGCCACCGTCCAGCACTCCGCGCGCTCCGCCATACACTCCGAGCTCGGCCAGTCCGTTGGGTGTCTGACTACTACCGGCGCTCCCCGACGCCAGTCGCGAAATACTACCGAGTCCGAGACATTTTAAGTCGTTCTGTAGCGCCTCGTCCGAGATGCCAAAGTCCTCCAATCGCGGGGTAACCGGCATGGTGTCCACAGGCGGTGGCGGTGGCTCAGCCGCTCGTGGCGGCGTCATTTTCGAAACGCTATCTCCAGAATAAATGTCCGCCACATCGGCTAATAGCGGCCCCGTTTCTTCGGGTACAACGACCGGCTGAATTCCATATGCAGACTCTAGACGCGCTTCAAATTGGTCGAGTACCGCGTCCACAGCCGCCAAATGCGCAAACGCCGCATCGAGAAGAACGGAGGAGCGCGGCATTCCGCGCGAGAGACCTACCAGCTGGGGAAGTTGCCCGTTCAATTGCTTGACTTCCTCACATATCGTAGAAGATAGGTTTACAATTTCTGCTGCAGACGCACGTTTCGAGCTTGCAAGGCTGCGTTGAACGCCTTCTGCGTCCTTCGTGCATGCTTCAATTGTGTTGCTCAGGTCGGATATAAAGGATTCCAGGGGGGATGGCATCTTGGATGCAGCTCTGGAAGTAATGCGCTTTGTTGGTTTCAGGCGTGTAGAGTTACGGAGATGACACTTGCGTTCAGGAAGGTTTCTAGTTTGTAGTTGAACTCTGAGTTTTGCTTGCTGTCGTTATGAGGCTTACAGGCATATGAAACACTACTGGTTCGTTGCGCAGACCAGTGAAAATGCCAAGTGGGTCGTCGTTTAGGCGATCAACTCCGTGCAGCCAATTCGTTGCCTAATCTGCCTCCAACTTGAACATTTGTTGTCAAGGAAAAGTTCAAATTCAAAATATGTCGTTTAGGTTTAATTTGACCCAGGCACAAGTGTGCTTGCGAGAAATCAGAAGTCTCCGACGCTGAACAGCCATGCTGGTAGTTTAGGAACGATACACCCCAAGTTTGTTGAAAACACACTTTATGAGACGCTTCACACGTAGCCATACTAGCCATAGAGAATGCCTCAGTACTTCTTCCATGTCATTTGCTTCAAATGCTCGCCACCTTGTCCAGCGCATCTCCTTCACCTCCGCTTATATCACTTGCATGTATTTGACGTTTAGAACATTGATCAAGATGCAGCCTATGATACATGTGAGCAACTTCACAGAATAGCGTTCATCCATTCCTATCTCAAACATTTTCTCGAGAACTAGGACGCGCAGTTCTCCGAAAACCAACACGACCCAGGGTTCCCCTCTTTCTCTGACCTGTAGTTGTCGACACACCCGCTGCCACTGTCAAACCACCACTCCGACCCAAAAGCCTTTGTCGTGGTAACTTTAATCGCGACCTCGCCTCTATGTTTTCAGCTTCCTCCGCCATTGCAAGAGCACGTAGCCCTAAACTAGGCTTTTCGTGAGACAGGAATTCCTCAACCTTCCTCTTCACAGCAACTTGATTCTCGTCACTACTAGAGTCATCTATTTCTTCCGCTTCCAACATCGTACGTGGTCGTTTCTCAGCTCTTTCTCTCTCAGCCTTCTCCCGTTGCTGCGCAAGCTTCAAAATGGACCGGGCAGTTTGAAACTCTGCAGCTGGTGTTGTTGCACCGCTTCTTTTGGAATGAAACTTGTTCGTGTGTACACGCACCTTCATGCACATCCGTTGTAAGACGTCTGCACGATCATGGCACACATCACATCCTTGCGGCCCACAGATATCTTTCGCTGAAGCTTTTTCCCCAAAATACTGCAGGAGGTGTACGCGCCGACACTTGGCCTGAGTGCAGTACAATTTCATAGCTTGCAATGCTTCCAGGGCGGCTTTAGCACGTCGTTCGTCAGATGTGCCGTACTGTTTCGAGCTGAGAAACACCATAAAGTCTGCATCCTTTTCCGAGTAGTACAGCAGACTGTCGGCTGGTTTCTTATCACGACCAGCGCGTCCACTTTCTTGATAGAAAGCTTCAACAGTTTTCGGAATAGAGTGATGTATCACGTAGCGAATTGCTGCCACATCTATACCCATTCCGAATGCAGTTGACGCTACAATGACAGGGGTATCACCACTTTCAAAGGAGGTCTGAGAGGCTTTACGCTGATTCGGCGTCATTTTGCCATGATATGAAGCAGCGGGAATACCGTTGTTTTGCAACAAACTGGCCATGGCATCCACCGTGTCTGTCTTAAACGCATAAATAATGCCCATCTCGAAAGTGCCATCTGCACTGCGACGATTCTTCACATAAGATACGATATCAGCCTCCACAGAAACGGAAAGTACATCGGCATATCGACATTCGTACCGGATATTATCTCGCAGAAAGGACGTGTGAATTCGCATGGCATTGGGTATGTTCAGAGAGGAAATAATATCGCGTCGGACATGTGCGGTAGCAGTGGCTGTAAGTGCAATGACGGGCAGATCAGGGAAATTTTGTTTAACGACGCCTAAAGATGCATACGCTTTGCGAAAATCGTGTCCCCATTGTGAAATGCAATGTGCTTCGTCAACCGCAAGCAAAGCCAGCTTTTTGCGGTTATCCAAGGCGCGCATGACAGATTGGAAACGTGGAGTAACGAGCTTCTCTGGGGTGACGTAGAGAAGAGCAAAGGGTGGTTCACTGGCGGAAAGTGAAGCAAATACGGAATTGTTGGATGCTTCCGTTTCAGCAGATGAAAGCAATGCGCACGGTATGGCACGAGATTTCAGAGCGCTGACTTGATTCTGCATGAGAGATACCAGTGGTGATATCACAATGCTGACGGAATTCCTCTTGCGCGGATCGGTGTAGTGCACCAGAGCCGGGAGTTGAAAGCATAGCGATTTGCCATGGCCTGTCGGTGCGGTTACGAGAACGTCTTTGCCTTGCAAGAGAGCGATTACGGCGTCTTCTTGCGATCCGCGTAGGGTTTTGAATCCAAAGTAAGTGTTGAGCACAGAGAGGTAATCGGGGTTGTCTAAGGTCATGGTGGGTGTCAAGCAGGCACTGTCCGGGGAGGAAGGAATGGGAATGAAAAGGGGGTTTTGAATTCGAAACAACTTGCCTTCAGAGTAAGATAACGCAATAATTGGCGGGAGACATACGTGAACACTTGGCGCATATGGGTTGAATGATCCGAGTGAAGCGACAACCAATAATGACGAACAGTTGCCGAGGACACCGGGCCTTGTCCGAATTCTGGAAAAAGTAGAGGGAGCAAGTTGACAACGTCGGCAACGGAGCGGCCCACCCAATTATTCAACAGGCTGGTGACAATAGCCCACTTTAGTTGTTGGCGGTGGCGTACGCTCATATTTCCCGACTATCCGAGGTGTACGTCTGAGCGTTATTTCAATCGCACTGAAATTCACGATTCGCCCATCTACCAGTCCATATTCCACGACATTGCTTGGGACATCTCAAATCTGCGGCTCTCCCTAGATCCGAGTCTTGCATCGACCCTTCAACATGTCCAATCTGCCTGCCTTCTCCGCGCTTCACCGGCCGTTGAAGCCGCTGCGCGACACGCCAGTTGAAAAAACCATCCTGACCAACTGGCAGGTGGAGGACGATGCCCAAATCCACCCGTGCTTCGACCCGGCAACCGGCGTGTACACGGTCGCCACGGACGGGCTGTATTCGCTCATCGTCGAGGTGATCCCCATTGGCAGCGCAAATATCGAACATGCCGCCCGTCGTCGCGTGCAGGTCGACTATGCCGTGCGCATTCAACAGCCCGTCGCGTGCGAGGCCGACTCCGACACCTCGCCGGAGGACTTTGTCGACAGCGAGTATCTCGACGTCGGCTCGATCAATCTCGGCGAAGTGGTCCACATGCGCGCCGGCACCAAGATCTCCTGCTGGAGGATGCCCGTGTGCGCTGGTAATGAGTGCGTCAGAATGAGACTCGATTTGCTGCAGCGCAAGAGGAAAAACCCCCCGGAACCAGAATTGAGTAAGAAGGAACTGAAGAAGATCAAGAAGAAGAAAAGAAAGGCAGAGCTTATCGCTGCTTCGATCAAGTTGCAGGATGAAGCCGGCAAGGAGCCCCCGCCTGTTGTTGCAAATGAAAACTCTGACGAGGACGACAGTGATGAAGACTGGTCTGATGGATTTGAAAGCGACACTTCCGAGGATCAATTGCCGCACTCCAAGAAAGGGGTTACCCGTCTTGCAAAGCGCCTCAAGACTACTCGCAGCAGCGATCAATCAGTCTAATGTATCGTCATGCTACTGCCAATTCCACTCACTCTCGCACATTAACAGTTTCGCTGCCCGCAATGTGGATCGCAGCTATCCAAGTTGTCTATTTTTCTGGTTGTAGGATCCTAGCAAGTAAATCACATTTGTTTATCTTGTCAGGCACCGCCTCAACCTGTTTCTCCCCGAAATATACAAGTTAGAATATCAAATGTTTCGCCGCAATGCTTGCTGCAAGACGCTCTGAACCGCTTTCTCTGTAGATCTGCATCAAGTTATACGCCGCATCGCGTCTAAGATCAGCCCATAGCGGTATTTCTTCACCTTCCTCCGCTTTGAAATCTATCACTTTCTGGTAGAGCTCCGCCGCCATGTGCAAAATTCCGAGCTGGTGCATTGCGCGTCCAATGTTATATTCCGCCTCTATTCTGAATACCAACTTCTCAGACTCGCTAGCTTTTTCCACTCGAGCCCTCCGATAGTCATCTAGAAATGCAAATGCTCGGATAACCATTTCATTTCTATTTCCAACCCGCCTGGACAGTGCAACGTACAGCAATTGAACACTGACGCAAAGACAAATTAGAGGGTTATGCGGAGCAAGCGTAAAAGCCCTCAAGTACAAACCGGCTGAATATGTACTCGTATTCACTGAACCGCGCGATGAACAATTACCCGCGACCATGGATAAAAACAAAGACATTGGAAACTTCTTGATGAGACGACCCAGAAAGCGGAATGATTTGATCCTTTGCGCTGCCGAAATCTTGTCCATCAACTGATCGGCAAGACAATATGCGTAGCACAGATCTGGATCTGCTGGAGCCTCCAAAAGTAACGTGCGCGCATGTTCATAGCCTCTGTACACATCTCCGGCTGCAAATGAAGCAGCCATATCCAGCATCTTGATCCGAATTTTGAGGGGTGAAGTTGCCTTGACACGCAGATGCCTCAAGGACTCGAATAACTTGGTAATTGGATATGCTTTGGCCAATTCACCCTGCTTCTGAAACGAGGTCGCAACCCTCTCCACAACTTCTACATAAAGTTCGTCATCAAGAATGCGCATTAGGTTTCCACCAAGGGAAATTAGGGACATTGGCCCACATTCTTCCCTTTCCCTTGGTATTGATAGTTGAGCTTCGCAATTGCTGGCGTTGACCTGCTTCTCGTGAATGTTTTCCATGTTCTCAATAGCTTCTCCTGAAATTCCATTACGTTGCTCAGATTCCTTGACGTTAGAAGTGGGTAACGATGGCTGCAGTGATACACCTTCTAATGGTGGATTATTCCACGGCACAATTGCTTCATCCGTAGTTAAAACACCTTCAATATTCTGAGCTCCAGCCACACGACCAACTTGGCTATCTATTGGCCTTCCAGCACCATCCATTTGACATCCATTGATAGGGGCATCATCACAGCCCCTCGTAACTGACATACCTATGCCATTTTCATTGTTTCTACCGTCGGAAGCGCCTTGCTTGCTACGAGGTATATCGCCATCTCCGGTACGTTTTGCGCCAGTCTGCTCCAAACTTCCACTACCCACTGCAAAATCCATCGGTACTCCGGTGGGATCGGCATCATCAGATGGACCTTCTGAACCTGAATCGTCATCTAATTCACGTGATGACCAGCGTAGGTTGAGTGCAGCAGCTAGAGCAGGATATATCGTAGATAAATAACCTCTGTAATCTCCATTCTCATAGCGTATGTTCGCTTCAAGGAGGACTTCCAACACCTTTTTGCGAGCACTAGCAGCGACAACATTGGAACCCGAAGATTGAATTTCTGTCTGAATGACGCGATTTCCTTCCGCATCAAGCTCATATACATATCGCTTACCACCACGAGTGCCAATTTTGCGAGTTTTGCGACCACTTCCCTTTTCACTCGCTTTAGGCTGAGGAAGAAACTCCATGATTCGAAGAGAAGCCTCAACATGCCTAGGCTGTATTTGCAGAATAGCTTCCAAGTCTGCTTTCGCTTTGACCACATCGTCTAGCTCCTTGTAACAAATAGCCCTGTGTAGCAAGACATCTACTGCTGCTCTTTGGTCTTGGCCCTGATTCTGCTCGATGAGAAGCGTATACGCGCGAGCTGCTTTTGCAAAATCACCATTGTCGCTGCATGCGTCAGCAACTTGTCGGAGAAGAAATGGATGCTTTGCCACCATACTTGGCGAAGCCATAAATTCAAGAAACGTTGGAGAAGCCAATGTATCGGCACCGAGTCGATGCTGACAAATGGCAAGCATGAGCCTCTGTACAAAAGTCATTGGCCTCCCATCGGCCGAACTTCTGCCTTGAAGCCGAGAAATGAGAATGGATGCATCGTGATATCTCTTTTGTTGAAAGCGAACCTCCACAAGTAACTGTAACAACTCACCAATCTTTGCCTCATGAACAGCCAATTCGTCGACTTTGGACGACCGCGGTGCATTCTGTTCGATAGTTTCCAACATATCTTCCAATACCGACACAGCTCTCTCCTCGTCACCGACAATGCGATAGGTATCGACGACGCGACGAGCAACAGTAAGATCATCTGGACGAAGTTTTGACAATTTAACGAAACTGTCCGCAGCCTTGCGAATCTTGCGCCCCTTCAAATATAACTGACCTCTCGCCTCCAGAGCGTCTGCATCTTGGCCATAGGTGCCTCGGAGTGCCATTGTGAGACAATGAATGGCCTTTTCATGATTTCCCATCTCCTCCCACAACGTCGCATTCCTCTTCCATAAATCGCGATCATTCCTATTCATCTCAGCGGCGCGCATAAAGCTTTGCAGTGCCTCTTCCTTCTTTCCCTCGTCCTCGAGAATCAAACCGAGGGTGCGGTAGGGTGCTGCTGATTTGGGCGCCTCGGAAATGATTTGATTGAGAGCTTCTTTGGCTACGTCATAGCGCTTGGTCATATAAGCCAAGGTAGCAGACCCCATCAGCGACATGAGATGAGATGGAACGTCTGAGCGCGATCGTTTAGAACTTCCCATTGCACCGAAACATTTCTTTCGTTTGCGACGACCTCTCATGCCGCGTGACTCAGCGATGAGGTCTTCGAACGAAGCGCCAAACACCTCCTCCTGGGCATCCTTGTCTGGATTTTCGGGCTCGGACTCGCTGGCCAGAGGGTCACTTTCCTCCCCATCATGTTCCTCCTCTTGTTCGTCTTCGTAGAACACGCCATCTTCGGTGACTTCGTAGTCGATGAGATTGTTCTCGAACGTATTCATAGCTGCTCTCTGTTGTTGAGACAGCGGACTGATAGACTGAATTCATCCAGGGAAGCTGCAGTTTGCGAACATTTCACAGGGGAGCTGAAGACACAGCCAAAGAGGATACCATCGGCAACTACCGAGGATAGAGGACTCTGCGCGCACGAATGACAAGTTGATGTTTCGAAACACATGATATCTGTTTGCGAGGGCCGTATGATCGTGCTGACCGCAGTCGGTGTCGCTACAGGGGATGGCCATGGCAGAAGTTTTGATCCAACCAATGAGATTCTGAGGGTTGGCAACCAAGTTTGCGCAAGTGATGGACAGCGTGTCCACGTGTCCTGCAGAGATTCTCAGGCAACAATTCCCGGGGTCTACGCAAGGAGATGCATTTGTGTATCCGACATACAACGTTTCACTTGCTCTCAAGGTTTACTTTGTCTACATAGAAGCATCATGCAATCGGAGCAAAACTGGGCACTGGTAGAACGGCACAACCTTTAGTGCACCCTCCTAATCTGAATAGTGTTGACAGTATTATTATCCTTGACGAGCATATCGCTCGTAATAACAAGAGAGTCACCAGTAGCAGTGAGACCCTTTTCAACCAACAGAGTAATAGCACGCGCAACGGTATCCTCAGGGTCGTCTGAAAAGTCGAGCTGGAACGGTCGCACGCCCCAGAACATTGTGAGTCGACGAACCAGATCCGAATCCGGCGTGAAAGCAATGATTGGACAGCGCGGTCTAGTCGAAGCAACAAGTTTAGCATATGTGCCCACACGAGTGAAAACAAGAATTGCAGCAACGTTCAATCGTGACGCCATTGTGGACGCGCTGTACGCGAGGTCGAGACGCGGGTCTTTCGCCAAGTTTTCTCTAGTGCGCGGAACCGGTGAGAAGAGATCATTTTCCGACAATGCACTATCCTGCGAGACGACGCTTTCCGCGACTGTCGCCATCACGGTCAGCGCCTCAATCGGATACGAGCCATTTGCAGTTTCGCCGCTGAGCATTGTGGCATCTGCGCCCTGACGCACAGCTTCAGTGATATCTGTTACTTCCGCACGAGTGGGCATCGGGTACGTGATCATGCTTTCCAACATGTGTGTTGCAACGATGGTGGGCCGACGCAACGAGCGATTGATGGCGACGATCTCATCTTGAACGAGTGGAACATCTTCGATCGGAATCTCAGCGCCAAGATCTCCACGAGCGACCATTGCGCCATCAGAGGCTTGCAAAATTTGTGCAAGACGCTTCACAGCATCTGCTGATTCGATTTTAGACAGCACCAACGCCTTGCAGCCGTTTTCAAGTAGATATTTTTTCAAGTCGGCCACATCGTCTTCATGCTTCACAAAAGACAATGCATAGAAATCCACATTCATTTCCATACCAAATTTAATGTCCTCCCAATCCTTGTCTGTGATCGCTGGCAAAGATGCACTCTTTCCACGCACATTCAAATGACGACGCGACGTCAGCGTACCGCCATCCACACATTCACTAACCACATCGGTATCCGTAACTTGAGTTACCAAAAAGGAGCACATACCACCATCCACAAGCAACGTATCACCCACATGCACATCCTTCACAAAATCATCATACGAAACATCCACAGTGAACTCGTCCAATTCAACATCCTTCCTAATAGTCCAGGTGAACTTTTGGCCACGGGTGACTTTGATAGGAGATCGAAGGTCGCCACTACGCACTTCGGGGCCCTTAGTATCCAACAAAATTCCCAGATTAAAGCGACCATTTTCATTGACACGACGCACATTTTCAATCACACCTCGATGCCAATCATGGGTTCCATGACTCATATTCAAGCGAACGATATCCATGCCGGTCTCGGCGAGACGCTCAATACTGTCGACATCGCACGTCTTCGGGCCGAGAGTGCAAACGATCTTGCTCATGCGGCTGCAAGAAATGCCCCAGAGGGTGTCATCGTCGACGAGATTAGCAGTGTCAAAGCCGGCTGCGGGACGGGAGGTTGCGACGGCACGCCATTGGGCGCGACGATACGACGCTATTCGCAGCGGCGGCGCGGCGGGGGTGGTGGCGGCGTTTGTGCGAAGCGGGAGACCGCTGTGCGGTTTGCGTAGAGAGATGGATTGGGGTGGGGCGAACGCGTACATGTTGATGGCGCGATGCAGAGGTCGAGGACGATGGTGGCGTCGGATGGCGGCGTGTTTATGTTAGACGATGCGGACGGGGTGGTGCTACGTTGCGTAAAGATTTCGAGCGAGATTCGGGTGGCGGGGTCGTGAAAAAAATCGGGGAATTTTTTGAGTTGCGAAATTGCGATTGGCTGGACTAGACATTGCACGCAGGGTGTCGGTTTACAAAACTATGGTAGATATGTTTGTGAAAGTGAATCAAGTGCGCCAAACAGACAACAAAAAGTAGTTTCCTTTATTGAGTAATGATTAGACAGCCATCTAAACATGAAGTGGTCAGAAGGGGACGGGACCACGACGATGCGCAGGGACGGACGGCTTCATGGTCGCAATAATCATTTGCTGCATGTGCAGTTCTTGCAGGAGCATTTCGCGCCGCACTGGCATCCACAGTCGATTTTCATAGCGGAGAACAGTTTGCGATTGAAGAGAGCGGTTCAAATTTTCTTGTTTCACGAAACGCGTTGAGGCAGAGGATGATGCGATAAATCGTCTACGAGGGGACGTCAAGTGCGTATTTATACGTGGTGGTGTGGGGAATGAATGGTGTGCAAATGCAGTCAAAACAGCGACAGGTGTCCAGATATTTATGTTTTGTTTGGATGGTGGCGTTCTTCCAAATGATGTACCGTTTCCATAGCACGGAAGAAATGCATTTTCATTGGACAGTCGCACTACGAATAAAATTACAGCGGTGATCTGCGGTGATCACGACCAAATTTGGTGGGTACAAGTGCGCAGAAAAGATGAATTGAGAACCCTAACTTGACGCAAAGGCTTGCACGAGACGAGAGAGCCAATTTGGTGTTACTCCACCACAGGCAACGATTGTGCATCGTGCAGCACAGAGACCGAATCACTAATTTAGTGTTATGCACAACCACGAGTTGCATAGTGCAGACAGAGTAGTGCTGAAATCGACGACATTGCGATCAAACGTCTGGCGCTGCTTAGAGTGGGCAATATAAAATTGGTTTGCAAATGCGAATCTCTTTCAACAAGGTATCGACATAGCGCGTGCATATGATTACTGTGTTGAATTGAAATGTACGTGTTACGATTGGATTTTCGCGCGACGAATTGAAATCTTGTTAAATTTTTTCATTCACACGCCATATGTGGCCCGGCTGGCAAATTATGTAGTATCCTGCAATTTCATTGGATAACCGTGGCGTTACATAGTGATGTGCTTGAATGAAGATGACAGTGGCCCAAAAATATATCATTACCAAGCGTACCACATATCAGTACAGCAATGCTGAGCTGTACTTTTCCATGGCAAAAATGGCGCGCCGTTAAGCCATCATGTCAAGCTCGAGAGTGCCACTCCAGCCGTCGCCATACGTACAAACGCAGCTATGAAGCCGTCGATAATCGCCTCTCCGCGATGCCTTCCATCGCCTTGCCGCCGTTTACGCAGTACACCATCGCCGTGAGCCGCCAATAGTTTATCACTAGACCACCATACTTGGCCAACCAACCTTCCAGTGGCGCCGTCCCCTACCATCATGTCAAAACCTGCGCGTGCATCGGCATCGGCACCGGCACCACCACCGCCAGCAGCAGCTTCAACTTTGACAGCCGCGCCCTCGTGGGTGTGCATCGGACACAAAAGCCAATACAGCAATCGGCAGCACATCAAGGTGCACAATCGACGCATAACCATTCTTCCGCCGCTGTCACGTAACGCGTCCAACAGCGTCTATCGCGCGATCGACAGCGTATGTTACCACGCCGGCGGGCCGTTAACTGACGGTGCATTGCGCACAGTAGCCGGCCGTCAATGTCTTCAATGCCCATGGCATTCCTATTTGATCGACATCGACAGTGGCGAAGGCCTGTACATGGCGCTCGACCGCACATATCAGTCCAAAGGCGTGCGACAGCGCGTGCACAAGGTGCAGCTACGCGACGACGAGCATCTGTGGATTTGCTTGCAGACGGACGGCAGCGTTGCCAGCGACGAATACGCATTGGCGCGCAAGTTTGGTGCCGATCAAGTCGAAGCATTGCCTTCATTTCCTGATTGGTGACCAATGCTGTTTCCGAGCCACGCTGGCCGTGACCAAACGTATTGTTCCACGACTTGCGCGTGACTTACCTTGTTTCGTTTCTCGACAACAGATCGCGATATTTTCTTCGCTGCAAATCGCCCGTTTTGACGATTTCGACGCAGATTTTGGAATGGCCTGTGCTGCACCGCGCCAGTCAGTCAGTCAGTCACTGCTTACATTAGAATGAATGGTCACATAAAGTCGCGTGTAGTACGCATGTTTTCGTCCCGCTCAAAACTGCACCCCTGCAAGCCGCGCTCTAGCGGCGCGACGTAACACATCAAACCTCGCGGCTCCCATTGCCTCCGCTCTACTGTACAGCGCTGCACAGCCCATTCCACCGCCTCCACTGCATAACGCTCTCCACTAGCCACTGTGTATATAAGTTGAACATTTACCGCTCCACTGTCGACCCGCACTCAAACCTGACTCCCTTCCGTCATCACACTTCGTCATTCACTCACCTGCAATGGTCGCCACCAACGTGCCCAAACGTCACAGAACCGCCGCAACTACCGCCCCACCTTCCCCAAGCTCCATCATGCCCTGTGCACACTCGTCCACAACGCCCCATCGACTCCGCAAGAAGCGAATGTCCCCCCGCCAACTCCCTGCCGACCGCGAGAGAGCCTGCCCACCGCCGCTCACCCTCGGTCCCTCCGCTGCCTCGGTTAGCCGAGAGGTGGCCGCCCTATGCGGTCGCGAACAAGAACGAGTCCTCGAAGCCTTTCGCTCCAAATGGGATTTCGACGTCAGAGGCGAGCGCCCCGTCTGCGGTGGCAGGTGGCAATGGGAGCCAATGACGCTCTCCGATTTGTAATTATTGCCCCGCACAGCTCATTGGTTGTACATAGATTTTGCCCGTTTGTCTGCCTGCCTATCTCCACCGTTTACCATCGACGAAATAACGCAAAAATGTTGCAAAGTAAACCCTCTACTTGTCTCTATAAAAACATTGTAGATACTAAATTGCCCTACAACGCATCCGCTTGCCAACCAAACACCCACACACACACACACATTTCGCCAGCTTATCGAGAGGCGCGGCTTGAATACACCCAGCCACCATGCGCAAGCCTCACGCTCGCAAGAGGCCGCGCCGCGCCTCGTTTCTTCTCATCCCATCGGTCACGCAAAATCATGTGCAAACTCGAGCCATGCAAGACAAGCAATGTGCAGTCGCGCTACTGCAATAAAACCTCGCCAAAGATGATTGGTCACTCTCGCTGCCATAGCGCTACTGTAGAGCGTGCTGCGCTGCGCAGCCGGCAGGCTCGCTGCGCAACGCCGCCAAAATTAACCGCAATTTCAAACGAGTGGAAGATGAACAGCAATGGATGCAAATTCAGCACACATATGACGTCCTGTCACGCTCACATTGTTTTGCGTCCATTTCGTTGCTATTGCGCAACACGCTGCCATTCACACGTTTGCGCACTTTTCGCTCTGCTAGCAGCACTTATGCCGTCCGTCTGCATTCCACACTCTGCGATTCCCGTCCAGATTGTCTATCTCGGAGCCATTCCAACCTGGAATGGCTCCGAGATTGTATCTTCAAATTCCACTCGTCGTGACAGTTGTCCACAACAATGACCCTGTGACTACACCGTTTGCAACGTTGCAGGATATAGCCCAACCGCGTCAGTGTAATCGATCCACTCGTGCAGATACGCCGTCCTCTCGATGATATTTCTCTAGATACTCCATATCTCTCGTTCCGCTCTCCAACATATCGTTTTGCACAGCAACTGTGGCCGCTACCAGTAAACCCACACCAGCTCCTGCCGTGCCCGCTACTGCAACACTTGCATATCAATTGGTCACAAGAAATCCACACAACTATTTTCTTGTATACCAGTTCCGATGCTCTCGTTCCCCGGTAGCTAGCAGCTAACTGGATAGTTACAGCGTAGTATTCCTTCCTTCCTCCATCAATCCCACACTCTCTGACGTATGCATCCGTTCAACTTGCGCACGTCACGCCAGCTATCCACTTGTAAACTTCTCAGCACACGCAATCAAATTACAAATTGCGCATGCCGTCCTTGCAGCAACGAGCTGTTCCGTTCTATTGCTCCCCAATATGGCCAACAGCTTGTTGCTTCCTACAGAAACGTCACAAATTAAATTCCACACACCTTGCAGAACACAGCCTGGAGAGCACTTGCATACCGGTGCGTACTACATCAAGCCCAGTAAACCGGTCCACATCTCGTGATAAAAGGCATTGTGGCACAGGTTCAAACGATGCTCAGCCTTGTAGTTGGCGCCTTCCTGCAGTCCGCTTCAAACTGGCAATGTCACGCTTCTGTACTTGCGTGTGGTTGCCAATTGGTAGTCAGCAGTCCTAAAGAACGTTTGGTTACTGCGGAGGAAACAGGAAAGATCCGATGCATATCTTGAGTCATCAACTGACGTTGAGGTCGAGCATATTGCCCCGATCACAGCTTGCGGGCGAGCAAGAAAAAATTGGCTCTGACGAGAGTGGGATTTGAACCCACGCCTCAATGAGATTGCGGCCTAAACGCAACGCCTTAGACCACTCGGCCATCTCGCCGTCGTGCTAATTGCCTAAAAAATAGCAATATCAAGCAATTAGTGGCGCCAAAAGTTCTATTTCCCGGCTTGTGAGTTTTTGTGAAATCAACTTGAAAGTCTGACAACTTTACTGGGAGACATCGATTTTACTAGAGTCGTGACTTTTGAATAAATTTTGTGAGAAAATTTACTTTTCTACTTGCCTGATTAACGTTGTATCGTAGTTGTGATTTGGAACAAGTTGGACATGACATGTTGGTTGGGCAGCACAGATGACCTCGAAAGCAATCAACCCTAGAAGGATTGCAAAGTGATTCGGACAAAAATTTGCGAGCGTTTGAAGGATGACGTTGAGTGCAATGTGGGAGTGAATTTACAGCGGCATCAAACACGTGTCAGAAGAATGTGTCACATTTTGATCTACCCAACCGGTATTCGTCAGTACGATTGGTTGAGTACATCATGGACAAGTACGATGCGTATGACAAGTGAGAGTTTATGTTGCAAACGGCGCATGGGTGTTGGGTCGCATGGCAAGTTTTTGCTGGAAGAGTTGGTGTTTCATAAAAGGAGGAAAACCTGGAGTTTGATTTCATGGTAGCGTGTATAATGTCTCACGATAATTTCTCAGCACTGCACAGCACGGCACAGCACATTTGGTTGGATGCAATACATTTGGGCAATCATTTTATAGAATGGAAATGGGCAGTGTTGGTGGAATTATGGTGTTGACGCGGCAAGTGCGAGCGCGCGGAACGATCGACGCACAGATGGGAACGTGTCGTGTCTGTTGACGAGAGTGGAGTTGATGAAAACACGTTTCCAAAGCAATGGGTGGCTGGAAATGATGATGAGGCGCAAAGTGGTGCGGTGCAGTTTGTTTAGGGTAATTCATGGTAGAGATTGATCGCAAGCACGAATTGTTGCGCGTGTGCAATGTAACGCGTTATGAAGCAAACGGTAGACGGGTGTAATGGGCGGGGGTGAGGCTGAAGGAGGCAAAGGGTAGAGAAAGGTGGTATGCGTCTGGTCTGGTCTCATGTGTGAGGACGTGGGGATGGAAAGAGGTGGATGGGGAGAGATCGAGCAGACATAGAGACGGAATGAATTGTAGTGTCAGGGCTTGTATGATGATGATGTTGGGATGGCTGCGTGATGTCGCAAGGAATGGAGGGAACAAATGGGACGACGATGCAACGGACTGGAGGGAGCGACATGTGTACATCACGCGAGAAATGCGGCGTTGGAGTCGCAATCAGTTCCAATCGAGTTGCGCAGGTGAACCAACGGTAGACACGAAATCATCGCGTTGCATTGGGCCTCGCGCCATTCGACCAGTGCGTGCGTGGCTGCGCGGCAACATTGCTCATGATTGCCCTTCGGCACGTGTACTGTGCCGTTGCTTTTTATAGCGCGCGCCGTGTCTTACTCTGCCTAATTTTTTCAAATTGTTTTGATACCCACTGAATTGAGCTACGTGCTGCGCTTGCTGTAAATGCCCCATCGGTCCGCGCCGCTATGCAGTGTGATTGGCTAGTGCCCAATGTTGACAACATGTCAAATGGTATCAAAATGCCACTTATTGACAACAAGTCGAAGTGAAAATTATTCGGTAAAAGAAATTTAAAAATACCGGGCACCCAGTGCCAATCGAAACGGCTCCACACGGAGCTGTGCACTGTGTGGAGTCCACATCGCACGCTACATGCGGAATGGCAGTGTACGGTATGGCCGCAAAACTGGCGCGCGGGCTCGTCCCGATCGGTACAACCCTATCATAATTGGTTCAAGCGGGCGCGTCTCGACGGGACCGATCGAATCGGACACTCAGCAACGGCCCGACAAGCCCCGACGCCGTCATTCCCGCCTCATTTGGTCCCCACGCACCATATGCGCCGCACATACAACCACCACAAACCAGCACACTACCTTCCCATAACGTAATCCGCGCACTCTACACTGTACTGCACTGCCGCCCACAGCGACCCAGACTTTTGCTTACTGTTGCACTGAGACTGACTTTCTCCCGTTCCTTTCCGTTCCGTTTGTCCACCTACGATTGCGCGCACCAACGCTCGCACCTACGCACCCACACACCCACTCTCTCGCTTGCACACTCGCTCGCTCGCTCGCTCACCCGCCCCACCCCGCTCGCGCCCCAATTCTCCAGTGCCCTCCATCATAGCCGCCAAACGTGCTACAAAGCGAGCGAGCGAGCCAACACACAGCCGCCTGCGTCGCAAATGTCCTTCCTCAAGTGCTGTGTGGGCGCCGATCCACGACCCCCGCCCGAAGCTATCCGTCCCGTAGGCCCCTCCAATCATTCCAGTAGACGCGCAGCCGCCGCATCCACCGCCGCAAATCTCGACTCCAACAATGGAAACAAGAAGATTAAGATGCCCACAGAGGTCTTTTTCGATCCCTCAAAGCCCGACGGCCAGCTCAGCTCTATCACCGATCCCGCAAACTCGGCCCGCGAATACGCAGAGGCTAAGAAGAGGAAAGACGGCAAGGACCGTGCAGGTAGGTTTCCAGCCACTCGATTTCCACTCCCTCGCTCCCATTCCTATCCCCAACCCCGCTAACCTACCCTTTGCACCATCCTCAGAAAAACACACACGAGATGCCAAGGACGCAACTACAGACGACAAAGCCGACCTCGACGCCCCCGATAACAATGGGCTCACTAGAGGGCAAAACTTTATGAAAGTAGAAAAATGGCTCCGTAACGCACGCATGTACCAACAAATAGACATTACTCCCGGCCAAATTACCAACATCGAAGACTTGCCCGTCGCGCTTCCGGACTCTGCTGCTGACCCACCATCAGAGAAGGATAGGTTGCCGCCCCCGATGCCCACCACTCAAGTCCCGTCCAGAGCTCGATAACTTTTTGCTACACACACTCCTCCTTCTAACGCTTCCTCACCTCATGTACACACCGCTCCGGCTACGCGCGCCCAGCGTCTACGCAAACACAATCACGCTTATAGATAGTTGCAACACAAGTCATCGTCGATCTATGCATTTTGCGCAAGCTAGGTCAACTTGTAGGGTGCTCGTGACCGTAACAATTGAACCAACACGTGATATTATTTCTTCTTGTCGGCAAACACGAGCAAGTGAATCCATTTTGCGTAAATTCAAAACAAACGTGCCGCACTCTTAACACCTATTCTCGTAATCGCTGCTCGCGTTCTAGCACTTGTCCTTCAAATTTTATGTAGTATATCGTCAGAGGCTGTCCCTGCGCCGCCTCATTCTCCCCGCTTTTTGCCAGATTCTTCGCCGTCACCTCGGCTGGAAACCCGGCAGAGTCTAGAACACCGTTGATGATCCCCGCCGAAAACGCTGCACAATTGAAGTGTCCATAATCAGCCGGCACAGAAATGTACTTGTTCACAAGTGGCTCCGCTTCTTCGATATAATCTGCGTATTCACAAAGTCACATTGTCAGACGCCATTTGCACACAAACGAATCGCACCAACTAGCGTCAAATAAAAACGTACACTCCCGCTCTGAATCGCGCACCTTCTTCAGAGAATCCGCTTGCTTTCCGTACAGAAACGTCCAAAGTGGCAACGCAGTAAAGTTTAAAATGCTCAACAGTCGAATTTCTCGTCGCGCAATCTTTTCGCGTGCAGATATCAACTCGAGCGCTCGTCGTCCAATTCGATATCCAAGCTCTGCCAATTTTTCCTGCAGCGCGCTCACAGACTCCACACGATCACGACAGTACGATACAAGCTCGGAGAACAGAACGAGGTATGCATCCATATTCACCTCACCGCGTGATTGCGTCAGACTCATGTCCAGAATGTTCTTTGAGCTTCCAGAAGACGACGTGCTTCCTGGCACTATGTCAGACATAAGACTTCTTCGGCTTCTCGATTGCATGGTGTGTCTGGTAATTTACTGCTGCCCGTCGCTGTAGTGAACTTTGCTTTCTGGATGTATACGAGTCGGGGGGAGATATGTGAGAGCTGATTTGCTTTGATGGTAATGTGGAGTGGATAACAACACCCTTAGTTTCCGAGATGTTGCAACTGTCGTCGCGCCTCTTCACGTACGAACGTGTGCGAAATGATGTTCGCCGAAATGCAATGGCAAACGTTTTGATTTTCTCTCCCAATACGGAATCTTCGATGCTGATCCACTACAGTGAGGGCCGTTTTATTTTGCATATATTTTCCCCTGGTCGAACAACTCAAGACGGGATGTTGAACTCGTCTCGTAAGCCTCTATGCTTTCACGGCTTCATTGATAGCGCCTCCTTGCGCCAGAATGGTGGATGCCGCTGGTAACGACAGCAGCGAGCAGAACAGTGGGACCGACGCGCCAGTCGCATCTACATCGCAAGTAAAATTTCGTGCCCGAAAACGTGCAAAGAAGGCTCGAACCAAACGGGAAAGAACAAATACAGAGGAAAGCGCAGATGATCTGGACAACGGCATGACTAGAGCAGAATTGATGCTTATGAAGGAAGCGCAGAAACTGCGAGAAGAAAATCGAAAGACAGCGCTCGATGTCCGAATACAACGTGAAGACAAAAATGCAGATGGAGCGAACAAGGGCTCAGACAATAACATCATTGCCGATGGTTTGCAGAGCAATTTTGCGCTCGAGAAAACTGGAAATGTTGTAGAAGAGCGTATGGTCAAGTATATTGAAGAGCGTATGAAGATGAAGTTTGGCGACAAAGATGTCCAATCGACCGATCAGCAGCAACCGGCGTATGACGATGAAAGGGAACTCTTTGTAATTCCAGAGCGACTACGCGTGGCGGAAAGACCCATGTATGATCCTGGGGAGGGTATGCCAGCTGGTGTTGAAGAGGTGGAGCTTTCAGAGGAGGCACGTCGAAGAAATCAGGAAGAGACGTTGAAGGCACACAGGGAACTAATTGAATCGAAGGCGCGAAAGGGTGATGTAGAAAAGGAGGAGTGTCTACCGGGCAATTTCAGTTGTAATTATGCGCAACATAGGAATGAGTGGATTGATGTTCATCTTGGCTGGAAGAATCAGCGAGCAACTGGGGAGGCAGATCTGGCAACGAGTGGGGGAAATCATGTGCAAGAAGGACATAACACTGCAAAGCATCAACGAGATAATGGAGGGCGAAGCAGTCATCAGGCGTCAGATTTTGCTGTTGCGGAGCGTTTCAAAAAGCGTTGGAAGAGATAACCAAGTGTTGAACATATTTACTTGTACACGATGGAAGGTTACTCGCGATTCGAAGACGTCGCGGGCACGAAAAGATCCATCAGTTGGGTAATTGTACAGTGCAGTGAGATGGGTTGGGGGGGGGGGTTGAATTAGTCAGTCAGAACTTGTTGGACTGGGACTCTTCCCCTGCATACGAACAGCATGTCCTTTCCTCACGATCTTATTGTTATCCCAGATGAAAAGCGGCGTTACAGCTCTTGTAATCCAGACCATAAAAACGTCGAGCAGGGACACATTAGGCGTCAAACCAGCAGTTAAAACACCTAACAACCATCCAATAAGACCCGTTGTGACCCGAAACTTGCCACGCATGACACCATCAACAACATCCGTAGCGACTCTCTCCGCGCTGAACAAGCCGCCCGCCTCTGAAATCTCCAATGTTTCCGGCGGCATGGACTGCCGCTCATCGGCAAGCCCTGGCGTATCTGTGTCCGGTGGATAGACGATGGTGACCGATATTCCAAACGGCTTTGCTTCGTAATACAACGTTTCCGCCAATCCACGCACCGCAAATTTAGCAGGACAATATCCGCCATGTCCGAACACACCCACCAAACCAGCCATGGACGATATGAACACGATGTGGCCTGCTCGTCGCTCAGACATACGTTTGAAAAAGGCATGTGTAGGATAGAGCGCCGTAAAGTAATTGAAGTCCATTTGCGAGCGAAAATGGTGCGCCTCCACCGATTCGAAGTAGCCACCGCGCGACATTCCGACCGAGTTTACAAGCACATCCACGGCGCCAAATTGGCGCTCAACATCGTCCGCCATGCGCTCTACCGCGTCTGCATCCTTACAATCGGCACTATACACATTGACGACCGCATCGTGACCGTGCGTCGCCTTGAGATCAGCGGCAGCGCTTTGTAGCTTGTCCTTGTTTCGCGCCACAAGGGTCACAGAGGCGCCGGATACTACAAGAAGGCGTGCGATTTCTTTACCGATACCTGAACTGGCACCTGTGATTAATACGTGCTTTCCGGCATAGAAGACGCGTCGATTTCGGGCCGAATTGCCTAGAAGTCTCATGTAGGATATCGATAGGAGTGCGATTGCTCCGCTGAGAAGTGCTGTTTTGAGTAGGTCTAGATCGGCTATAGTCGATTGTACAATCATAGGAAGCAGTGATTGTTATGAGGGTGGATATTTGACGAGAGTTGTATTGGATTGTGAGCAGATAAGCACCTGTACTATATACACTTTTATTCAAGGAGATACTTCAAATCCTTGATGAATGGCATTTGTAGGTGTAACTTTTACGTGATTATAAAATATTTTAAATATATTGAAAATATAGAAATATACCCAAAATTTATGAGATCCTACATCAGTATTTGATCCGCAACGCATGCGAGGCGAAACGACGACTCCGGTGGACGGCTCGTATACGACAGTCAGTCTCTTGCACTATTCTATACTTGAACAATGGAGTCGGAGGTGCCAGTGGAATCGAAGGAAGACATCAAGCCAACTGTCTCGCATCCACGCGATGAAGATGCAGCTCAGCTTGAACTTGGCGAAGAATTCAACAACCCCGAAGCGCAGCCGTTGTTTCTCTCCGAAGTAGCCCATTTACTCAAGCTGCAAGTGGACGGCAAAAAAGGCACCGATTACGAACCCGACTTGAATCCTGTTCTGAAAAAATCGCTCGAATACGCTGGCCGTTTCGGTCAACTCACCTCCACCGAGCAGGCAATTGCGGTGCGTGACCAACTCACAAAGGTGCAACCGCAGTTGCATCCATTTGAAGTTGCGCAATTGGCAAGTCTCATGCCCAAGGAAGCAGAAGAAGCGAAAGCTATCATTCCGAGTTTGAAGGACCGCTATGACGACGACGTGCTCAATGAGATTTTGAAAAACATGGACGCCTGGTTATGAGTGTTGGATTGCTTGCGACTTTATACGCAATCGGTAGATTGCTTGCTCTGCCTCTATGTATTTGGCTTCGAAATTGGACAACGGTCTGTTGTGCATTTCCGTCGCGTCGATTCGTATGTCTTTTAGTTGGGTGACCGCTCCGATGTGCGCCAGGCTCTCTTTACGTTTCAGTCGTTCATGTGTGGCAGCGTAGGCCATCCCGAATTCCTCCAGATATGCCGCCCAGCTTGCACGAACTTCCAATTCGCCGCCGAGCGCAACAATGACTGGAAAAATCGCATGGCCGTGCCATCGTCGCTGCATACATTGGGCGTTTAACAATATCTGTTAGTCCTCTTGTCAAATCTTGAGTTGTAAATAGCCAGCGGCATCAGATAACATTGCAAACCTACCTTCAAGTTCTTCCGCCCTGGATACGGATTAGGATACAGAAAATACTGTCGCTCCACTGACACCCCATTTTCGTAACACAAACGCCAAAAGTCAACCAAATCCGCACGTACCAGCATAGCATTCTCCACTCCACCCGCACCATTCCGATAAAACGCATTCCGCGCCAGACGAACAGGACTTCGATCAATACCAATCACATCGCACCACTTCAGTATCTTCGCCAGACGTAACGAACTAGTCCCCGTGCCACATCCCGCATCGATACAAAGCGCTCGACGCGCATCCGGTCGCTCTCGCCAGCGCATGACTTGTTCGAATGCACGCGCTGTATGCTCGGAAACGGGGCATTGTGCAAGATACTTTGGCAATGTAACTGCCGCACGTGCCGCAACGCGGACAGCAGTGTCTATGCAACTTTCCTCAGTGATTGTATACAATGACTGAAGCTCCGACTGCGACATGTGCTGCTTTCGAGGGCGCGCGCAGGCGCGTATCCGACCATGGGATACCGCGCAGATTTGACGATGTGTATAGCCACGTCGAACAAAGTGCGGAAGTCTCTGAGATATTTGGAAGCCTGGTGCCGGTAACATGACGGTAACTGATAGCTGCGCGTTTCCGAGACGGATGTGTCATGCTCGCAATCCGCAGATTTTGGAGTTGGCAAATGAGATGACCAAATATCTGGATTGTCGCATCATCTCCAATTTTTTTAAATGAATTTGCCGAGGGGGAGAACGTTACGAGAAACAAAGGACAAAGCTACGACTGGGAGCTATTGACGACGTTTGATTTAGAGTCTGGGCGTGACTCGATATCGCATTGCGCGTGTATGGAAGGGAACCGCTTCTGTTCATGGTTTGGTCAGGTTTCACGTACAAATTGGAACGTCTATTTCACACCCTCGTGTCCCTGTGAGCCTCGATTTGTAGTCGTGAAAGCAGTGTTGAGGCACAATGTTTGACACTTGCTGCGGAAATACCGTTTTTGTTTGCTCGATTGGTACATCAAGTGGCTTTCCGCACTGGAGTTTCAAATGAACGTAATTTTGATAACCCGACACGATGGAATCTCATGTCGAAGTTTGATAGATGTGGAAGGTCGTACAGATATTGACAACATGCTTCATGTATGGGTGCCAAATTCAATGCATACCAACACAACATTGACAGTACTGCCCACCTATGCATGCCGTCCTCGTTGATATGGTATGACGTAAGGTTGAGACTTCCAGATTCCGCTACATATTTCTCCCGAAGCATTTCATTCACGCGTTTCCAGAAAAAACAGGTGGTCTTCTTTTGTTGTACAAGCGATGACTGCAAGCCAACGCATGTTTCAAGTTTAACGGAAACTAATTGATTACTCTGGATTGTTCATCAAAAGCAATTCACGATTACAGCACGATAGCAAGCATCTTTGACAGGAACATGTTATACAACTTGTGACAAAATGATAAACCGGGGCATACTCTTCTCGGCGTACACCACTCTTCGCATACACTACAATACAGGGCACATCCGCCATCAATCACGGACGATCATTCTCCATCACAAGCTTGAGCGGCGAAACAAGCTTGTACGCCTCGAGCACCACCACATCAAACTCGTCGGAACTTGCCAGACATGGGCTATCAAACGTATCACAGGGCCCTGAACTACCACGTTCAAACATCGAATCGAGAAAGATGGCAAACTTGCCACCCCCGCCCATAGCAATACTATCCATGCTTCCTAGCTGAAAGAAACTATTCGCGCGTGTCCACTTATACACTTGCAATTTGGGCGCCAGACTGAACACGAAGCCTTCACCGTTGCCATAGTACTGCTTCGAAGCCCTCCACGGCACGGAGGTGTAACAGCCAAACACGGCGCCACCTGCGTCGCGAATGAAGACAAGCACCGGATCCGAGCCTGCAAGATTTGAATAAAAGGTCTGCAGACTGACGCCATGGCGCATCGTGGAGTACACGAGCTGCCAATCGTGGGCGGCGTACCGCAGCGGGAAATGAGCGTGGAACGGAGCGACTGCCAACGGGTCGGGAATGATAGCAGAGGTATGCGAGAGGCGCGGGGTGCGCACGGAACGCGGTCTTCTCCTGCGACGGGTTGCTGGGGATTCGGGGGTCATCTTGGACGGTGATTCCGACCAGGTGGATTGGGTTGAGATTTGCGTTGTTTCTTGTGGATGAGAGACAGTCCAGCGTCGACGTGCTCTTTGTATAGAAAAATGAGGCATGGCGATTAGGATGAGAAGCTCTATCATTCAAGAAGAGGAGCGGGCGATTTATGGAATGACGGTGGAGGGGCGTAATTTGCACTGTAGTTGAGAGTTTCGACGTTGCATGAGAGTTGGCAGTACTCGCACAAGGCCGAGCGATAGAAAATGAAATGCTGTCATTTCACAATTCTATGGTCAGATTTGCTCTTTTCACCGTTAAAATTTTCACAAGGAAATTCCGACCATTCCATCGTACGCGCCAATGGCTCCCGTCATCCAGTATGATTAACTGCAACGTTACATGCACTCCATTGCTAAAATATCCTTTCTTTCCTACTCTTGATATCT
Organism: Asparagopsis taxiformis; assembly: GCA_030407315.1. Classification (NCBI taxonomy): domain Eukaryota; phylum Rhodophyta; class Florideophyceae; order Bonnemaisoniales; family Bonnemaisoniaceae; genus Asparagopsis; species Asparagopsis taxiformis. Next base: position 94,261 of record JALQPE010002263.1, on the reverse strand, counting down.
CATTTGCATTACAGTCCTTGCCTTGATGTTTTGCCATCCTCCGTCTTCCTTCCCTTCCATATTCCGAGGCACCGGTGCAGTTCAAAATTTTGGTTTTTTTGATAAATGGCCCATGTACCAGCCGTAACGCCCCACGTATTTTGCATAAATTCAGTCAATAAACCACCAGTGAGGTATCATATGCTTCCACTTGGCCTCACCAGAGCCTGTCTGTACGGGTTTGACACACCTTACCCCGACAAGATCTTTCATCATGCTCATATTCAGACTGCGCAGCTAATGAATAATCCAGTTCACCTCCTGGAGAAAAGAGTAAAAGCAGACCAGGAAAATCATCTCATGAATATATATCTACAAAACAAGATAGGCTGGACAATACGGCAGTGTACCTATCACCTGTAGCACTTGTTCTGTCTAAGCTGAAATCAGTCCACCGTAGTGATGTGGAGGATGAAAAGTATAAGTTGTACAAATACTGAGCCATAGAAGTGAAAAGTAGATTGAGAATAAAAATGTACTCTAGATCAGTCGATGAACCAAAATTATAATGGATAAGTTGATGTAAAATGTAAAGGATATACCACTATGGTATACTAACCTCTCTCTCCTTTACTTTCGGAGAGACAATGCCAATATTCAAGATCAATTACTAGAAATTTTCTTATTAGGAGGTATGAATGCTTCCATGGACCGCAATTATTCTCATAATCGCACTTATTGTTCCAACATAACTCTGAGCATACTTGTACGCGACGACTAGCTTCGAATGGTTCTATTTAAGTTTCTTTCACTTTTTATATTTATCCCGGTGCTACGTCAATTTGGAGAAAAGTTAAACTACTAAAATGATTAGTAATGATGACTTTGCGACGAAACCATTGTACCCTTGTTTCAATACATATTATCTATAAAGAATAGATATGCTGCAAAAAGATGAAACAAAAACGTTTTCCTCCTTTTCGCAAGTAAAACTGCTGTCTACATTTGGATGAGATCAGAAATTTGAGAAGATGAATTGCTAAAACGGAGTATGTAAAATTCACAAAAGATATGAAGCGCAGGCTCAATACCTCTTTAACAACAGAAAAAATACCAAAACTACATTATATCGAGAAAATAAGGATGTCACCATGAGTGCGTATTCATCAAGCTATGATGAAATTATTCAGTAATCAGAATGAAATGTGAATCTCAATGAGACAGGAGAAGTTTAATCATTACTCGTACTAAAGCTTCGAAAGTTCCTTGTTGAAATTGAACTGGAAGGCTTTCGGTTTATTATTTGCTCCAAAGAGAGCTTTTGTACTTTCCAAAATTCTTCAATCGCGTACAAAATCAGTTAGTCTCTCAAAAAAAGTCCTTGGACCTTTTGCATGGGCTTCTTGCTTATTTGGGAATTAAAATGAATAGCTTAACATTTCAATAGAATCGAAAGCTTGTCAATAGATGTTGTAGATAACCACAGCTCAGCCTTCAAATAGTAGAATAAATTTCCATTTCATGATCACACAATACAATTGGCTTTCCAGAAGAGAAGAATGGGGTTTATATGATTTTAGAAGTGCAAATATAGAAGATGTGTCGGACTTCAATCATTATAGGGCTTCAGGAAAGAAATTGCTCAAAAGTATAGCTTAAATGTTCGAAATAGTGCATTTTCATCGAGAGTAATTATTTATAAATAATTCATTTCGGATTTGTAGAAGTAATTCGGACGAAATCAATAAAGGAAATAGGCGGTGAGCTAAATACAATATCAACAGTGCTGTTCAAAATTTGATCATAGCTTTCCTCAGTTCTAGTTGCAGAACATGAAAAGCTGTCCAGACTCTGTGAACTGGTAATTCGTAAGAAAGGAAATCTGAAGAAGCTATTATCATACAGAAAGCGATTGATGATAGATTTACTTTTCATTAAGGGGTTTTTGGAAGGAAATATTTGCATTCTACATTTGGCAAATGTTATGGAAAGGAAATCTGTAGAGGAAATAGAATATGGTGGTAAAGTCTAATTCAATACTCTCTTATCTTGAAATCTATATCGATACCATCCCTAAGACTATTCTGCGTCCTTCGAATACTACTGGGATGATATGAAATCTTTGGAAAATTCTGGAAGCAAATTTAAAGTTCCAAGATAAAATCAGTTCATTGAAATCTTTTTCACCCGTATGAATATTATTCTGGGATTCTATGACCTTTGAAGGCCCATTTTCATCGCATTTGTTGTTTGGCTAAGAAGATAGTTGATAAAAATATATTCATAGGAGAATAAGAAAGCTATATGATTATCTGTATTATATTGTGGAAATTGTTAAAGTTGGGATTCTTCTATGTCGGAAGTTCATTCAAAGATCTGAAGAAATATTATCCAGTTTTTAATGGAGGCCTGGAACAATACGCTTGATGAGAAGAAAGAAGGTATTGATCAGCGATCGGACCCAAGAAAGTTCTAGGGCATATTGAGAAGAGTACTGATCTAATCTTGCTTTCCAGGAAATATCACTCATAAAAGTATAGGGATGAATGAGTAAATAGGAACTGAAGCATTGAGTACCAAGGGTACTCGCTCCAAGAATGTTTGCAATATGTTCAGAAACTCAAAAACATCAATGCTGATTTTGAAGGGAAATTTCAAGGTCGAAAAGATTCGGGTAATATTTGCTGGAGGATATTCTGTTTGATGCCTAAAAGTTTGAAGTGTTCTAGCAACTGGTCACTCATTTGGTTCCACTTCCAATGTAGGAAATGAATAATGAAAGCTACTGGGGGAGTAACGATTGGACAATATTCTGGGAGAACAGTGTGGAGTAGTTGGCCTGTAGAGCGAAAGGCAAACGATGAGGTTGGATCATGCTATTGAGCTGAGCAGGTGGAGCAAAGTGGAAATGAGAACAATGTACTTGAGGACATTTCGTCGAGGGGTGAAAGATGTTGCGGTGCTCTAAACGGCTGCACGGTCCGGCCTAACAAATCAGACGCCGGCGGTGGCTTTTGTTCCGTGCAAGGTCCCAGCAAACATGGTCAATTGTGGTCGCTGTGGTATTTGCACGGTACAGTAAAGAATTGGAAAAATGATGCCATTTCGGGACCGCCATTCTAGAACGATACCAACATTTCTGCTGATGGGCTTTGATGGCCCGATGAATTGTGTTTTGAGAGTCCATAAAGCACCTGTGCAGCAGCGCCGAATCTGAGAAAAATTTGAAAATGCGTAGAAACCAGGCTGTCCGCACACTGCTCATGATATAAGGTCACATCGTTCGCAAAGCGGGGGGTATTATTTAGGAGGATTTATTCAGGAGCCCTTTCATTTCCCGCCATCTTTGTCGAGGCTCCGACCCTTCATCGGCACCGCCCGTTACGAGCCGAATGACACGTCAAAAGTCGCACACTCCGCAGCGTGTTCATGAAATCCGTGACCGGTCTGAGGGACCCCAGCGCAAGACGCCACTCTTCGATTGGGATGATATTGGGCTTGGACTCAACATGGATGTGTCCAGTCGTTCTGCGACTTCATCCGAACATTCGGACAGTCCTAATGTTCCTGAGGTCAGTTTCGCCAAGCTCAACTTTCCAAATCCGTACCGAGCGGGCATGCATCGCCCCACGTACACGTGGGTGAAAAAGTTGACGGAAATGCGCATGGCGCTGCGTCATTGCAACATGGACGATAAGCTGGTTGCAAGGAAATATGCAAAACCCGGTTGTTGGCTCCATGACCAGATTGTGGAACTAAAAGCGGGTACCATCCCGGTCACTTTCAAGTGTGTTCTGGCCGCTAGCGCAATTTCGCAGGCGTTCATTGACACACAGGATCAGTTCAAAAAACCAGAATACAGGACGAGGTACTGGAACTGGTCGGTGAATTTCCTTACTTTGATAGATTTCCTCATAGACCACGGAAACCTCGATATTCCTGCTGACTCAACAGAATATGTTGATGCTTTGTCTTTCATTCGCCATTCCAAGACGCAAAAGGACCAAGGCACCCTTTCACTTCAGCGCGAACAGTTGCTAACTGCACTAGGACTGGTATGGGATGTTGCCGAGTCGGAAGAGCTATCTGACCATGACTCATCTGAGGAGAGTGAGGAAGACGAGAATTGGGTGCTGCCAGTCGCGAAGCCAGCTCCGAAGAAAGTGACCAAACCTAAAGCGAAGCCAAAACCGAAAAGCAGGACAAAAAAGCGCAAGCGTTCAACGACTGTGCCAACATCAAACAAATCCAAGGCCACAACCGCCAAGCGTTCTAAAGTTGACCGCAGCAATGCGGAGCGAATCGATCAGCCATTATCCGCTTGGGCGAGGAATTTTAAGCAAATTCGTACTTGCTACACCGAGGGCCGTGGTTATGACCATGGTGTACTTGACCATGCACTATATAATTGGATGAAGAGCGAGGTTACCAAGTGTAGAACGGGTCTCCTTGGCGATGAATGCACTGCAATTATGAAATATGGGGGCTTTGCATACACCTACTACATTGGTGTGGACTCGGCTTGTGCGAAGTGGTGCCAAAGATACGTAGAGTATTTGGACTTCATCTTGCGTTTTGAGAAAAATGCCGTTGCCAAATCGAAAGCCCCAAAGCGTGTGTCGCAATTTTTGTATGACTGTAGATTAAAAGCTGAGGAGGGCATTCTCTCGAAGGACCGAGACGATCTTCTCAAGGGTATAGAGAAGAATTGGCAAAAGTCGTCCATTGCTCGAGGACCGACGAAATCTGCAGAGAATGGTACTGGCCGTCAGGATTACCACCACGAAACGTCGGAATTCATCCCAGGTCATGTTGTAGAAGTCGTGCTCGATTCCGGCAGAAATGCTGATCGACGAACCACAGGCCGCAAAAAGCGGAGGAATATCGTTTGTCAGCAGATGTTGTCGTCTATGATCCGTGGAATTATAGGCGAGAGCGTCGAGGGAAGGTCGCGTACATTGGCGGAGAAAGATGCAGAGGAATGGGTTACACGCGTAGACGCCAGGACGTTGAATAACTATGCGAAGAACTGGTTCAAGACTGCAAGCGTAGAATAGCTGCATATGCGTAAAGACCAGAATTGCGTTTCCAGTCCAACTACCTCAGTCGTATTATCGCTATTAGATAACTGGCATTGTGTTGCCGAACATTGGTGGTTTCGTCCATCTGACATTATGTCTTGCCGCTGAACATATAGAGGTCATCGTCATTGGTACAATTACTATCCTCGTCTGAGTTCCACTTCAAACGGTGTGGTTGGTGAATCAAGTACACAGTACGACATTCAGTAGTAGCATGGACACTGCTCCATGGACTCGTAAACATATCGACATACGACAATGCTGAACAAGCTGACGCGAATCACCTGTGTCGAGACCATGATTTACGAACTCATTGCATCAATACTCGATGAACATTCAAACTAAGCCAATCCGAAACTATTCTTAAACGCTAAAGAGGCAGCGAGCGAATTGATACGTCTGATTCTGCTTAGTACTGCGTCTCAGCAGACGGGTCAGAGGTGACGGCACTGTATACATCCTGCGCTTGTGCCAGCGGATTGTCACCGGTGCTCTGCAAGGAAGTTGTCACTGCCTCATCAGCCGCGCCCAGATATCCTTCTGCTTGCTGATAGAGGCCACTTGTGTTTTCAGCTCCAGTCGCTGTTGCTTGCGACAAATATCCTTGCGCTTGTTCCATTAAGCCACCAGCATTTTCAGTGGTAGTCTCGTCAGCGTTAGAAAGATATTGTTGGGCCTGCCCCATCAAGCCTCCAGTATTCTCAGTGGTTGTTTCGGTAGCTTGCGAGAGATATTGTTGCGCCTGTCCCATCAATCCACCACTATTTTCTGTGGATGTCTCAGTGGTTTGGGACAAATATTGTTGTGCCTGTCCCATCAATCCACCACTATTCTCTGTGGTTGTCTCTGTAGCCTGTGACAAGTATTGTTGTGCTTGTCCCATCAATCCAGTGGCGGGCTGGGTCTGTTCTGATGTCTCAGTGGCACCCGCAATATAACCCTGAGCTTGTTCCAACAAGCCACCGGAAGTTTCAGTGGGTGTTGTCTCAGTGGTCTGTGAAAGGAGGCCTTGAGCTTGTTCCATCAGACCACCAGCGGGTGTTGTCGGTTCAGGTTTGTCACTTGTGGCTCCAAGGAAGTTTTGTGCTTGTTCCAACAAGCCACCTGATGGTTGCTCGGGAGCGTCAGTGCCTGTAGCTTGAGATAAGAAGCCCTGAGCCTGTTCCATCAAGCCACCTGCGGGAGTAGAAGATGTCTGTGAGGAACCATTACCTAGCATTTGCTGTGCCTGCTGCATTAGACCACCCACGCCTTCTGGCTGTGGCTGTTCAGTCTTCATGGCGCCGGACAGTAGTGTTTGTGCCTGTTGCATGAGGCCGCCTTCATTGGCGGATGGCTGGGCGGGATCGGAGGAAGTGGTGAGATCTGAAAATTTATCGGCAAGACGTTCGGCAAGGGCATCTACGGGTGCGGATTGGGACACTTCTTCACCGGCAAATTCTGAGATCTTGTCTTTGATGAAAGACTCGACGGCATTTTCCTTGACGGTTTGCTCGAGGGATTCGCCAGGATCGGCTCCCAAAGCTCCGGAGATCTTGTCTGCGATACTATCCATTTTGTGTGAGGTGTGTTACGGTGATTCTAGTTCGTTTGCGGGGCAAAGGAGAGGGTTTTATAGAGTGGAGGGTGCACGGCAGAAGGTGGAATAAAGCGATTTGTTTGATGCAATGTAAGCAGGTGCTTTTCAGGTCAACGATGTGATGCACGAATCTGGTCGGTATTTGATGCGACGTGCTTCATTGCTGTCGTCTTTCTCGCATGATATCACGACGTGGATACGCACGTCGTTTAACCAGATCGCTGACTGATTAACGTCCGACATACAGCACTTACACCTCTGCAGCAGTGTAAGATGTTCAGTAGCCCCATAGTAGCCTGTGCCATTCTGTCACATTTAGATGGCAAATCGTCAATAGTTTACTCATATTCGGCTCAGCGCGTAGAGCAATTTCAGCCAATAAAAATTATCGAATATATTAGGGACAATGATGCTGCAGCACCTCCATCAAAATATCCGCACCAAACCCCAACGAGATTCCTCGCACCATCCACCATTCACATCGCGCGACCTTGACGCCCGTCCTCTTCCCTTCAGCGAACCCCACCTCCCGATGAGCTCTGCCAAACGTCCGCGCAGCACACTCTTCGTCCCGCCGATCAGGCCTTTGTTCCCGGCCGCGCCTGTGGTATGTACGCCATTGCACACGCGCCGTCCTGTGCGCGTCCCGCTGCCAGTTCGCGTCATACCGACCAGCGTGCAATCGGCGATGCCAACGGAGCGATGCGAAAAGTCAGAAGAGCCCGCGCCGTCCCCGAAGCGCATCGTGTCCGTGGAGACGCGACGCAAAATCGCCTTCTCGATGCTCGGGCGCAAAAAGTCGGACGACATGAAGCAAAAGGTGTCGCAGAAGCTCAAGGGGCGTGTGCCGTGGAATAAGGGAAAAAAACTCAGTCCGGAAACGCGTGCTCGTATGTCCGAGGCGCATGCAGGACGTCCACCATGGAATAAGGGAAAACATCTTTCGGGTACGCATCGTCGCTCAATCTCGAAGAGCTGCTCCGCACGTACTGTTTCCGATGAGACGCGCCGCCGTATGCGTCTTGCGCGTCGTCGTCCCGGCGACGCGTTGGTGGGCGGTTCGCTTTCGCACACGTCGCATGGATCGTATCCGTTGGTGGATAGTGCTGATATTAATGATTATGTTACGTTGCGGAGGGAGCTGCGCATTTGGTCGGATAATTTTGTTAGTAAGAATGGGCGCCGTCCTACTCTATCCGATATCAGGCGTATCGCACCTTCGACGATTATGCAAAAGTTTGAGCGCTACGTTCATATGCGTGATAACATTCGTGGATTGGCATCCGATGTGTACGGTTCTTTAGATCCCAAATGTGTTCCCGTTGTTCCGGCGGGCGAGTCGTCCGATGCGCCGCGTAATAACTCACAAAGTTTCATCACTATCACCAAGCATGGGAACAAAAGACTGGTTTCGAGCGAGGATATGGCAAATGACGCATTTGTGCATCCAGATGGTCTTCAGGGTGCCAAGGAAGATATGTGGGACGAGTATGATCGTCCGCAATCAATGGCTGCCCGTGTAGGCAGCAGAGTTCATAATGGCAGTTTGATTGGCGCTCATGAGATGGAAAATCGACCATGGGATCAGCTCAGTGCCAATGATTATCGTATGATCGGAAAGTACAGATTGTTGGAAACGTTTGATATTCATCGCTACGTGGAGCTGAAAAAGGAGCTCGAAGCCTGGTCGAATGAATTCAAACAGCGATATGGTCGTACACCGGCGTTGAGTGATGCCAACACAGAAGGCAAGTCGATGCGGTACCATCGCTTTTGTGAGTTTGTTGACATGCGCGGTAGGATGAACGGGCTTGCTAAGGAGGTGTATGGAACTGAAATTGACGACATGGAGACATTTCAAAAGGTCGATGAGGAAGGAAAATTGATTTTGAACACGCTCAAGACTGGTGGCTCGCGTCCGATTAATACGGAGCAACCGGCTTAGTAGTGGACACTTGCCGTTATTTCAACATCAACGATTTGATATTTATCCAACGCGCTAGCTTGGTTTAAAATGTACATTGAACACTACTACTAGCCGCAAACAGCTCGTTGATCTTGGGTACACAAGCTTCCGATCCTATTCCAACTTATGCCGCACTCATTTCAGTTAGCTCTTCTATATCCACACGAAACAATCCCAAAGTTAGGATAGTTGATTACATCACTTTGCAGCTTTCTCTGCGTCCTCTACCAGAACATGGTGCGCAGCAGACAACATAGCGTCATGACCATCACTGGAGGCCATACCAGAGGCGCGGAAACGAACACGTGCGTCGCGATCCAGCAACAACACATAACCAAAAATTCTATTCTGCGACGGCAACAACGCCTCCAACGGCTCCCTCGCTCTGCTGTTAAACGCCACATGATAATCATGCAACGCCGGATCTGTGCGACCACGCTGTAAACGTTGAATAAAGCCACTGAGTGCCTGGGCGGCAAACGATTCATTGATAGTGACATCATAATACTGCGCGGCATCAGCCGGCATCTGCGCCATGAACACGTTCTTCCAGCTCTGCAACTGGTCATCAGCAAAGCTCCTAAACGCGACCATGACAAGAGTCACGGGTTTCTTCCTGGCCTTATCGGCGATGACGATGCGCTTGGTCGAGAGGGAGGTAGTTTTGATGCGTGGAAACGGGCTCGCGTCCAGTTTAGGAATGACATCTGCATCAAACCCAGCTGTATTACCCGAGGAGACACGCTCATTGTATTCGTTAAGGTCGTCCGCGAAGCGCCGTTTGGCCGCATGCGAGCCGGTCTGTTTCGCGGCGGCGGCGGCGTCCTTGGAGTTGGGGCCGGTGGCGAGCGGACGCGCGACGCAGAGCACGCGCATTGTCGCGGATGCGCATGGCGGAGATGCGAGCGACATGGGTGGGCTTACAGAATGCATGGATGGCAGCGAGAAGATCGTCGGCGACGATAGCGTCTGGCGACGGAGTTGTGTGTAGGCTCGCTGTGCGGCGCGTCGATACATGACTGCTGGGTGGAATCGAACGGGCTGACGCCGGTGCGGGCGGCGGCGAGGTGTCGCGAGGACGAATTGTACGCGGAGATTGAGGCGGGTGGTGGGTAATATGCTGGCGGGATGGCGCGTGGATGGAGATGATGGTCGAGACGCGGCGCTTGAAAGGACCGGGATTGGTTGCGTACCGACAGATCCAATTGGGGGGCGTTGGATGGTGAATTAAGTTTAATAATTTTACTGGGCAATCGAAATTCAATGAGTTGCTCGTCACGTGGTTGTGTTTCTTCGTATGGGTAAGCAAGCGGATGAGATTCAATGTATATACAAGTGTTGTCAAGCTGAATTGAGGACAGCCGACGCGACTAGCACACTGTTACTTGCGGAACTGCTTCAAGTATTCGTACGAGACTTTCATGAATTGATACAGAGTGACGATAAGTGATTGCGAATGTTGGTCATTAGCCTCTGCGTTGAATCCATTCTTGTTCACTTGTTGACATTGTGGCACACTATTTTTCAAATCGCGTCCGCCCAGTGCTTTCGACATGGACCTGGTCAAAATACCGGAACGCATCACGTCATCATTGCCTGTTCTAGCATTTCGCTTATATTCAGCCGGTGAAACATAGCTACCCTTCTGCGCCCACATACCAATACCCTTTCTCCTTGCAATCTTCTCTGCTTTCACATAGGCCCTTCGCAGCCTTTCGCTGCCATACTGCGCACCGGCGCCCTCGTACAACGTCGCATATCCGGCCCTGGTGAGTTCCAGCGACAAATTCTTCCTACCAATACCCAGCACTCTCAACAAGGGATTATCATGTTTCCTATGCACAGTACCCACGACCCGTCGATACTGATCGACGGCATGCAACTGCACGGACACTTTACGTCCGACTGCAAATTTCTTCAACCAATCCCTCGCAATCGGGCCGTACTTCTGGCCCTTTCTCCCAAAGCTGACACACTCCGGAGCGTCAACAGCAGCCAGACGCACATTGATAGTCGAATGGGCGATATTACGCGCCTGGGGGGGCATATACGCGTTGAACAGACGTTTAAGAAACGGCACGTGACGAATACGGACGCCGTCTCCATCGCGCACGGCGACAACAGAGCCGTGAAGGACGGCGTTTCGACGGATGAGTTTGGCGGGGATATCGTCGACGGTGTTGTACACGGCAAGACCACGACGTATCGCGACGGTCACTGCGGCGGTTGCGAAGAGCACGGCCATGATTTCAACGCCGCCTCGCACATAGTCCTCGGTCATGTACGGCATGCGTTTGCGACGCGCGTATAGCACCGCGCGTCTCTCGAGCGCGTGCAGACGCCGTTCCGCGTCCTGACAGGCGGCGGTTGCAATGCGTCGCGATCGATGCATGGCGGCGCGCGTCTGGTGCTGCAGAACACGCGCCAGTTGGGCGAGTAGGTCGTCGCGATCGCTGGAGGACATGGTTTGGTGCGAGGCGGCGCGCGGAGCCGCCAGTCGTTGTGGAGGTCGATGGGTTAGATGCCAGGTGGGAATTGCGGGTGCTGGTTGGATGATGAGCAGTGTGAGGAGAAGATGGAGGAGCATTGGATGGGGCAGATTTGGAGGTGTTGTAGAAATTTGCCGATTTGGAATGAAAGATTGGCGCTTGTACTTTTGTATTCATTGCTTGAAATGATGATGCCCCGCTTGTAACGTATTGTTGATGCCAGTCATGGACGATCTACTATTCTAGCCGTTTGTAAAAGATATTTTCAAACTCGTCCAGTTCAAATATATTGTAGAGAGCAGACGTCCGCAACGCGGCGTCTATCCAAGCGATCACCTTCTCAATTCCATTGCCTCAGCTCCCAACGACCAGCTCATCTCGACCTGTGCTGCAACAAGTTTGCGAGAACAATTTGGCTGCTCGTGCTTGTCTCACGAACAACAGCAATGCAGATCTACACAAAACCAATGACCAGATCAATCCACGTGGCCACGTATAACGCCCATCAATTATGAAAGAGCCCGCCTACCAAATGGCACCCCTTCAAGTAGTAGCAGTTTCCCCCAAACCCCTCCATCTCCAGCACCAAAAATGACAGCGCAAGTCACCGCGCCGCCCGCCGCGCCGAATGCCGCCGCAAAGCCGGCAGCGGAGCCGTCTGCGCCGACACCGCAGCTGGAAGCGTCTACGGCGCAGCCCGCGAGCGGCGGCGAGCCAGTGACGCAGGAGGCGACGCAGGCGGCCAACGTGCTTCTATCCGGCGAGTCATTGGAGCGGCACCGCCAGGCGGCGGAGCAGGTTGGGGTAACAATGATAGCGCAGACGTCACAAAACGTGCCGAGAAGCGGCGATAAACGCGAAGATTTTCTACAAGATCACGAGCGATTCATGCGTGAAATCGGGCGCGATTATCGCATACGTACCATAGGCGGCGCGCCGCTCGATCTCTACAGTCTCTACAAAGCCGTCCTCTCGCGCGGCGGACTGCAGGCTGTGATTCTGACGCGTGCATTCAAAATGGTGGCACGAACGCTCGATCTGCCCAAGTCGTGCACGAGTGCCGCGTTTATTCTGCGCGTCGAGTATGAGAAATTGCTCTACGCATACGAGCAGAAACACATGTGGGCGCGCGATCCCGCGCAAGTGGCGCCGCTGTTTCCGGCCGATCGTGGCTCGCGTTACAATGCGTTTCGTAATATTCCGCCGTTGACCTTTCCGACGCAGGTGCAGCAGCCCCCGCCGACGCAGCCGTTTGGTGCGGTGCATCCGTTGCAAAAGTCGACTTCGCGCCCGAAGAGACAGGCTGCGTTGGCCGCTTCCAATGCAGTGGCTGCCGCTGTTTCCGATGATCCGTATGGTTTTCCCGTCTGGCCGCGCCGCTCCAGACTCACCGGCCTCGATGAGACTTCGTTGACTGGCCACGAGGAGGCGCTGGTGGAGGACGAGATTGTGAACGAAAATGCACCGCATGGATTGTTTGTGCCCGGCCAACCGGGCGAACGTGAGCGCGTTGTGTCGGCGTTGTGGAGTCCTATGCATGATGATGTTGCGTGGGCGTTGGGTACGCTAAATGCGCTGTCTTTCGATCTGAGAAATGTGTTTGTGGCGCAGGATTTTCCCGGCATACTTGATGCGCTGCATGAGGTGATTAATAGACATCTTGAGGATGTTATGCGTCTTCGTCGGTACGGTGTGGCGGCTGGAATGGAGGAGAGAAATGATAGTGCGCCGCGGGATGTTCCGTTGTCTGCGGTGGATGTTCGTGCGACTGGTGGGGATGATACTGCGCCTGGTGCGGGTATCACGCACGATAGGATGGTTGAGGACTGCGCTCGGTCGGATAGTCTGCAGCAGTATCCCAATCTGTTCAATTTGGTGGATCCGATCGCGATTGACAGACAACAATGTGCAGTTGTGGCGGTGAATGTGTTGCGAAATATGAGTTTCTTCGATCGAAACGCGATATTTTTGGCCAACTCTGCAAAGATTCTCAGCATTTCAGCATGCATGATTCAGACCATCGAGGTGGCGGCCAATCTCAGGGACGGATTGATGGACATGTGGATCAACGTATCGCCATATCTAAACGCGTCGGTAGGATCGGCAGGAAATATGGTACTGGCAACATGTATCCGAATGTTGGACCCATTCATGGACGGTGCAGAGGTAATGCGATTTACAAATTGTGGCGAGGTTTTGGCTCGTCTGGCGGCAAGTCCGGAGAGAAATGAGGCAGCTATGGTGGCGTCAATGGACAAGTTACTGCCGCGGCTAGTCGATATGCTTGGCGGACGGGATAAACGGTACGTCAGTGCTGGTCTAGCGGCATTTTGTAACTGCTCGGCATTTGATTGGGTGGCTCGGGAACGAATGGCGCGTGTGCCGCGCGCTTTGGAAAGATTGGTCATCATGCTTTCGGACCCGGAGATGGCGCCGCGCGCTTCGCTTACATTGCTCAATTTGGCTGAAGCGCCGAATAATCGGTCGGTTATGCTGTCGTATGAAGCCAAGTTGGTTGAGGTTGCCATGTCAGGGTCGCCGGCTGCTGATACCATAGCATCGGTTTTGTTCGATCTCGGTAATGACTAGAGCGTGATGTACATGTAGACAGACGAGGGTGATATAACAGAGCACAAATTTGTTGCTCGACGTTGACAGGTGTAAATTTCACAAGCCAGAAAGCCAATCATATTCAACAACAAAAGCACCGTGATTGCCACCAGCCGCAAATTACGAGATAAAGCATCAATGTTGCGATCTTAAAATTTTAATACCGCACAATATAACATGCCTGCCTCGTACAGGCCAAATCTCGACAATGCGCACCAGCACAATGTCATGAGCTCCACCCCCAAACCACAATGGCGTTCATCCAGCCCTCCATCCCGTTCAACACCAACCGTCGCACCAAACTCACCAGTCCACAACGACCCCACCGCCAGCGCCTAGTTCCGAAACTCTGCGCCACACCAACCGCATCAAGCGCGCAACCAACCACCACACCTGCCGATTCCACGCCGACGGCCTATCTTCTCTCACTAGGCATAAGTCGAGAGGACGCCAACCGCATATTCTCGCGCCACCCTTCGCTAGTCACGCCCGAGCTACCCGCGCTAGCGGGCGCCGTTCTGTCGCATCTGCAGAACGACCTTCATCTCAACGCGCGACAGGCGTCACGCGCGCTACGAAACGCGCCGCAGATAGTGTTCAAGCCGCGCGAAAGCTTCCAAACGCGCGTTGAATTTCTCGAAAATGTCGCGCGAATCGCGCCGAAACAACTGCCCGCCGCGATTGCAAAGTGCCCGCACATGCTGTGGATGAATCTGCGCACCGCCGCGGCGGTCGTGGAATGCGTTGTGGAGGCGTGTCCGTTGATTCAGCCCGCGCAATTGGGGCTGTTATTCCAGCGTGTTCCGCAGGCGCTCATCGCGTCCCCGGACGCGATTCGCGCCAATATCGACACCATTCGTCTGGCGGGCGTCAGTGATTCCGCCGCGATGGGGCGTGTGTTCTCCAAAGCGCCGTTGACGCTTGTGTTCAGTGCGAATAGTTTGGAGAAGCGTTTGCGCTACTTTGCAAATGAGCTGCGCTTTTCGTCGGCTACTGTTGGTAAGATTCTCGTGTCCACGCCCGAGGTGTTGGAGTGGAGTGTGGACAAGGTGCTCAAGCCGCGTATTGCGCTGCTGGAGAGCATTGTGGGCGATGATGCTGTGGCATCGGTTGTGGATAAGGTGCCGTCGATATTTGCAGAGGAGGATATTCTGGACCGGATTTTGTGGCTACGCGATGCAGTGGGGTTGTCGGAGGGAGAGATACGCGCTGTGGTGCGTGAGGCACCGGCGATTCTGACGTATTCAGTGGTGGGTAATCTTGCTCCGAAATGGACGTTTATTCATGACACAATGGGTGCGACGACAACTGATTTGGTTGCAGTACCTCGGGAAGCGTTGTGTGCCAACTTACAGCAGCGTGCTATGCCGCGCTATGCGTTTCTGGCTTCGTGTGGATTGAAGCATGCGTCGGTGCTAGATGTTCTGCGCGGCTCTGATGCGGAATTCTGTCGCAACATCGCCAAGTGCGATCCAGATGTGTTTAGGGCGTATGTGGATAATGATACATATCTATTGTTCTTCTCGCAGCTGATATAGACTGTGATGGATTGTCGCGTGTGCATTTACGTCTATCGTGTGCTTCTTTCCGGCGTGTGAGCATGGTCGACGTTGTTGTCCTCGTCACTGAGATTGTCAGATGAAGATGACAGTAGCGATTCATCCAGTGAAACTGGTAGAGCTGGTAGTATACGAATGTTGGTCAGTTCCCATTTGCATTGCAGCAGAATTGCTTGCAGTGCCATTACAACCACATCCACGTAGAGGACTTTGATTAAACTTTTGGGTTCCGGTGCGAGAAAATTGATAAATAACATCTCACCGATGTTGCGCGAAATATTCGGCCCCGTAAAGATGACCCTGTGAATGAGAATGACTGGTAAATTGCTGAGCAAGAGCAGCACAGCTGTGCTGCGCTGGACCGATTCGGTGTCGTACAAATAGTACAAAAGCTGAAGCAGACGACAAACCGCACGCACATACACACACAACGTTAGAGATGATCGGTTCGCACCGCGACGAACAGAGCAACACCAATTCGCAGACTGTCCACAACATACCCGTATCACCTGTGAAACGCGAATAATAAGAACAAGCAGCTTGTGATCTATGTAATAGGTGTAAATTACATTCATAGCGAGTATAACGAGAAGTGTATGTTCAAACTCTGCGCGAATTCTGGCCATGCGCTGCACAGGAGCAGCGAACAAAGGTGTGCGGGTTAGACGAGGGTTGAGAACGGTGTGTGTCGAAAGCGAAAGCAGCAACGTACCAATCGAGCTGTGTGCGCTCTCAACGAGGCTGTAATCGCGGTGTGTGGAGAGAGTCTCTGCTGGGAGGCGGGATCGTCTACTTGGGGCTGTCTCAACCAAGGTTCTTCATCGGAGGCGGCGGCATCGTGATTTGCGCTATTACTAGCGGATGGAAGGGCGGCATCGTGCGACGCGGCATGTTGCACCGAGGGTTGCGAACTATTGGACGCTTCCGACACGGTGTGAAGCGGCGCGTTTGAGTGCACCATACGCGTCACGTGAGGTTGAACACGGAGACGGGGCGGGCTTGCACGTTCATCTGCGGCGCGCTACTGAGATTTGGGATGCGATGCGAGGCGAGGCGATGATGGCTGTCAGATATAAATTAGTTGATGGACGTGCATATGACTGGGGAAAGGCGATTGATCGTTTCGAATCGATGGCGTGAATATATGTGGATTGTAAAACTTTTCCATATTTTAATCGATCAGAACATGGCCGTTTGTCCGTCTTGTTCGAGTTGTTGCAAATGTCGTAACTGTTCGTCATCGTTAGAAGGCGCTTTCGCTTTTAGAATACACTGGCGTATGTTATACTTTCTAACCATTTCAAGCCACATATTCCTATCAAAGCCCATAATAAACTGCGAATTACGCACGGTCTGGTTTCCATTTTCGCGGTCGCTATTCTCTGCGGATCTCTCTCTCGCGTCGCAATACCTGATAATCGGCGGTTCTCTCTTGAGATCGAGCGATGCGTGGAGGTCCTTGATGAGAAAGCACGAATGAAACACGTTCTCCACGGACCTCGGAAAGCTATTTGGATCGATAACAAACACCCAATAATTACATTGACGCCTCCTCTGCAGTTCTTTCTTCATTAGTTTGACCTCTCTATCGGTCTCTGTCTGCTCGACATCCTCTGTCTTGAGCTCGACGGGCTTTGTAGCCACGGCGCCCTTCTTCGGCTTTGCGGCGCGCTTCTTCTCTGCGACGGGGGTGTCCTGCACGTGCGGGGCGGTGCCGTGCATAAAGTCGACGCTAGGGACGGTTCTCCAGCGGGAGGCGATGCCCTTGCCCATGTCCATGAGGTTCATGGCGAGGTCGGAGGAGCTCGGCGAGTCGCGGTCGGTTTGGCGCGAGCGTTGCATAAGGATGGACAGTTTGTCGCCGAGTGTTTTGCCGTCGTAGGTTTGCAGACCGGATTGCAGTTGGTCTGCTTGTCGTTTCGAATATTTGCCGAGCTGATGGAAGATTTGAGCGTCGAGTAATGCATGATCGACTGTTTTGGCTTTGCCAAAGTTGTCTTCAGCCTTTTTGAAATGCTGCGTGAGCGCTTCGGAGCGGCAATCGATGGCATCGTCTTTGTCGTCTTCGACTTGTTGCTGATGCTGACGCAGTTGTTTGAGAATGATTTTGGCCTTGCGACGCTTATGAAGGCTAGTGCTGGTATCCATGCTGGGCGCGCGCAGCGAGTTGCTGCTGTTGACGAGGACGGCGCTGGCAGGCGGATGAGATGAGATGAAAGTGTGCGGCACCGGTGCTGAAAGTATCACGTCAGATTTTGGCGCCAATCATGGGTCACGGAGCGTGACCGATCGGTGTCATACTTTTGTGAGTTCCATGTGAATCAAGTTGGCCTCCACGTCTGCAGACAGTTTCCTCGTTTGACTTGTGCTGACATTGACTGACGCGAGTATCAGAACGGCAAAATTGGATGGCAAGCGATTCGAGCGTGCACGGGCAGCCCAATTTATTCAACTACATATCCGCATCGGTCCACAAGTTAGAATTAGAAGCACTTTCGATGAACGATAGCCGGACCCATCTCGTCGTACTCGGCCTTGGTGACCCACATCGTCTGGAAGGTAGAAAGAGACGACAGAATCGAACCACCAATCCAAACCGAATACTGGCGCTCCGGAGGAGCAATAACCTTAATCTTCATCGTGGGCGGTGCAAGCGACTCAATTTCCTTCTGCACACGCGCCGCAATGCCAGCAAACATAGTAGAGCCACCAGACATGACAATGTTGTTGTACAAGTCCTTACGGATATCAATATCAGTTTTCATAATAGAATTGTAAGCGGTGGCATGCATGCCCGTCATTTCATTACCGAGCAATTCCGGCTTGAAAAGTGCCTCTGGGCACTGGAAACGTTCCTGCCCCACAGTAATAACCTGTCCATCCGGCAGTTCATACTCCTTCTCCAACGCCGAATTGGACGTGGCATTGGCCAGTTCCTTGTCATAGTCCTCGGCAACAAAACACAGCTTCTGCTTGATATCACGAACAATCTCCAGCTCGGCTGAAGTGGTGAACGAATAACCACGATTCATCAGCAGCTTGGCCAAGCCCGCCGTGAGATCACGACCGGCCAGATCGATGCGCAGCACCGCATGCGGAAGAGAATAGCCTTCATAGATAGGAACGGTATGGGTGACGCCATCACCGGAATCGATGACGATACCCGAAGTACGACCAGACGCGTAGAGGGAAAGTACGGCTTGAATGTTGACATAGAAAGCGGGGATATTGAACGTTTCAAACATGATCTGCGTCATGCGCTCACGATTGGCCTTGGGGTTGAGCGGCGCCTCAGTGAGCAGCACCGGGTGTTCATGTGGATCCACTCGCAGTTCCGAGTAGAAACAATGATGCCAGATCTTCTCCATGTCGTCCCAGTTGGTGACGATACCATGTTCGAGCGGATACTTGATGACGAGCACGCCGCGACGCGCCATGGCGGCGTCGCCGACGTACTCGTCCTTCTGGCCTGTACCGACCATGATGCCCTACGAAGCGGCACGGGAGAGGAGGGGAGGTTAGCGGCTATATGCAACGGCGCGCGGCGCGGCGCGACACGACGCGACGCAAATGGATGCTAAAGATAATGTACCTTTTGTTTGGGAACGCCGATGACGGCGGGGAAGACGGCCTTGGGTGCATCTTCGCCGGCCATGCCGGACTTGCAGCGGCCGGAGCCATTGTCAATGACTACTGCGGCTTTACTGGTCATTGTGATGGGTGGATGGGTGGTGAAGCGGGCGGACGGATGGCAACAGGGTCGACGAAGGGCACGATTCGTGCAGTTTATATAAAGATTGTGTCCAGCGCGGTGAGTAGAGAGCGAAGACGGGATCGCATTACAGCGGCATAGCGGCATTTGTGTTGAATGGACGCAGCGCAGCGCAGCGCTGCGGTCCATGCGTGACCAGTGAGTCGTCACGCGGCTCATCATCTCAACACGTCATTCGATGACGCGTGTCCACGTGGTCCCCGCGACCAATCAACGTCGCGTGACAAGTCCCACTTGAATTTTGAATATTTAATTAAATTCATTGCTGGATAACGTCTACACTTGATGCCAATTTGCGCGCAGTGCCCACTGCCGCACGTGCACTTCTCTGCGCCTCGCAAAGTCTGTTGCCCAATTTGCGTTCTCCTTCCGCTACTTTGCGTCTCAACGCCGCATTCTCCATTCGCAATTCCTGAATCATCTTCCTCCTCCCCGTCCGATTGTCGCCCTCGTTCTCGTCCCCTTCGCTCCCCGTGCTCGACGACATTCGCTTCAATCGATGCGCCGCCTTCTCCGCTCGTAACCGTGTGGCTTCCGCACGTGCTTCCTCCAATTTCTTCGTAGCCCTCTCAACCAATTCCTCCATCTCCTCGTACATACTCTTCCAAACTGTAATTTCGCCTTCCAACTCGCCAATTCTTCGCTCCCTCTCTTTCCGTCGCTCCATCTCCTCCCCCAGCATCGCCCCGACCTTCTCCGCCTCATCCCGCCACCATGCACCGTCCTCCCTCGGCTGCTCCTGCGCAGCAGCCTCGTCCTCGCATTCGGAACCCTCCCCATCCTCTGAAATCCCGAGCACCTTGAGCCCCCTCGTGATCACGTCCCCAAGATCGTCCTGCACGCCCTGCTCGTATCCCAGCATCTGATTCACAAGATCCTCACTTTCCTTGCAGTTCACCGCCGCGAGCACAACATAGCCCCCGAGTGCCCACACGTCCACCGCGTTGAAATTCGGACTCTCCACCAGTTTGTCCTCCTTGTTCACATCTCGCCACGGAAAACGAGACAACACTTCACGCAGTTGACGCACATTCACCCGTGCCGCTTCACCACCTTCATCCAATTCGCGCACCACATAGTTATTCTCCTTGCCCACAAATAAATCGCGCTGAATGATAAACATCGCATCCAACAACGCCACGCCGTTCGACAGGTCCACATCCGTAATTTTCAACCCAAATCCATGCCGCTCCCTCAAATCGTCCAACCACAGCGTGATAGAATGCAGTTCACCAAACTCCTCCTGCCGGTCAATGGCGTCCAGAACCGCGCCGGTCAAATAAACCGGCACACATTCCTCCGCGTCCTCAACAACAGCCGTGTTGGAGCAATCCTCCCGCGTCTTTACACGCCGCTTGCGCTGCCGTAAGCGATACTTGGCATCAATTTCCGAGCGTTTGGCGCGCATGGCCGCCGTGCTGGCCGCGAATGTGTAGGCGCTTGGCGATGAAATCTTCGCGCACGGATCACCGGAAGACACCGCTTGAAAAAAGTCGGCACGACTCGGACAGCGGATTGTGGACATGGTCTGCGAACTAAGTGGACCGCTCGAGCGTCGAATACGCTCCGAACGCGGTCGCGTTGATGTCATGGCCTGCCGACGAGACGGGTTTTGCGGCGATGTGGACGCGGTCTGACGCGGGTGCTGTGGTGGTGACATTCTTGCGTGCGCCGATACCTGTTGCGTTGGTTTGCCTGAATGGCTGGCTGCTTGAGTTGCGCTGATGGTGATTGATAAGAGCGCGTGTGTTTTCAGAAATGGTCCGTTGATGGAGATCTGTTGGGTTTTGCTGACAAGACCGTTTGAAAAATGAATTTGAATTTTGTGGCTGCTAAATGGGCATGGCTCATATTTTATCTCTTTTAAATACGTGCCCTGCTTGAACTGGCGCATGCGAGACAGCTGAAAACACGCAACTTTTCTGTCCCATGCCTCCTGTGCGTACCATCGATGTAGATACAAGTATATCTCGCCGCTCCGTCATTACTCATTCTCAACTGACTTGACCGTCAGAGATAGAGAACAGGCAACGTGCTCGTTCAAAGTTGTCATCATATGTCATCTGCAAAGTTTCTTTTGTCGAAAACCGTATTAGTGAAATAAACATACACATTCAGCGCGCAAGTATCACGACTTGAAAAAGTCAACTACAACACTCTATTGACAACACGTTACCTTTCACGATAATTCTACGCACAGCACAATCCTGCACCCTAATGGCCAAGTAAAACGACTTGGTAAAAAAAAATAACCTCCAACCTTCTCTCGTATCGCTTCTCCTGCCAATCATCTCACAAACACTCGCCCAACTCCGCCTCCCATATCGTCCGCCCACAATCACGTCCAATGGTGCTGCAACCAGGGTATTTTCAGATTACCGTGCCGAAAACCATTAAACCAAACCTTCCCCCGCCATGATAAAAGTTGCCCGCACACACTCGCACTCGAAACCATACCGTCAAGTATTCGTCACTTCTCCTTCACGCAAACATACTATCAATCAACCCAGAATGGCTTTTATAAATCACCCTGTCCTTCCGACGTCTCGCTCGACAAACGCCTCGACATGTAACGCCACCATCCGCATGCACGACGAACATAACGTTAGTGCTGTGAAAGTTACCCGTCGTGCCGCACTTGCCGGTGCCCTTTCACTTCTGGCGTCTGCACTTCCCGCTAAGATGGCCCGTGCTGAACGCGAATATGCGAATGTTGGTTACCTTGGTGGTATGGATAAAGTTGATGTCAACAATGCTAACGTGCATGCTTACATGCAGTTTCCGGGATTCTACCCAAATCTGGCTGGTCTTATCGCTGCGAACGGTCCGTATGAAAATGTGGACGAGCTGTACAAACTTCCGGGTTTGTCGTCAAATCAGAAGAAAACTCTGGAGAAGTACATAAACAATTTGGTGGCGTTGACGCCAGTCCCCGAGTATGAGATTGACAAGATTAACAATGGTGCATACAAATGAACTGTCCTGTGATTGTTACGCCATTAATGATACTGCTGAATGTTACTCTACTTGAGGTGTTGAGATTGTCCTGAGATTCAATTTCCTATCTAGGTTAAGTGAAGGGTAGATTGTAAAAATCAAACAGGAAATCGTTCATGGTTTCCAACGTAGAACATTGTCGGAAGGCACGCGTGTTTTACCTCCTATAGGTAGAATGGCGTTCATTTGTGGTGATTTGCAGGGTTGCCTTGAGGAGAGATTTCGGGTTGGTGGCGAAGAATGATTGATACTCATTGGGGAATTCCAGTAAATGCGTTGGTTACGTAATCTGTCTGTTCTGTCACAATTCAGAAAGTAACCTGAACCAAACATCTGCATGTTTACAAGCCACACAAATCACAAATCACAAAGAACTCGAAGATTTGGAGGTACTCTACAAGGCGATATCAGGGTTTATTGCCAAGTTACAGTGCTGTTGACTCTCATTGTTTCTCCTCTTGAGAGTCTATTGTACACTGCTCCATGTCAATAACAGCAACGAGTTTACATTTTATGAGTCGTCCGAAACTATCGGATGCGCAAGGGTATCGCGTGGACATATTATAACAGCAGCAGAATGAACGTTGGTCGTTCGATGATCAACAATGTGCACGATGTGACAAAAGTGTAATGGAGCATGCTGGAAGCTGTGTTCATGGATGGGAAGATTTACCCCTGGGCCGCCTTTTTGCTGGCTTTCGAACATGATAGACGGCTTTCAGAGGATGACATGACAAAGAAGGAATTGATTTGTCCCAGTCAGAAAAACATCTCAACTGCATTTTCTGTATATGCGGGCACATGAACAGCGCAACAACTATTGATCTTCCAATAGCAAGGGCTAGATGGAAGAAATTCAACAAAATCCGCAATAAAGGAACGCCAATAGGTTATACGATCACATCACATCTCTACCATGGAGTGACTGCATTGTAATTATGTTTGTGTTTATACGTAGTTACTGTCAGTTGTTTTACCCACTTTGCAAGACTACATGATCTATCTTTAGATGTAAAGTGCAGCAATGTAAATGTCACGGAATGTATATCCAAAGTGCACCGCGGTTTCCATCGCACGTGTGGATAGAGTTGGAATACCTGTGACATGATGTGCACTGGAAGATATTTCTCTGTGCATTGGAAAAGGATACAAATCGAGCACCTGGCGTTTTGAAATTTTGCTCATAAGAGCTTTTTTCGGACAGCTACTGCCCAATTGGAGCACGTTACGAGCAGCTAACGTTTGTAAACTTGTCTCGAGTTGGCAGAGCTCGTTAGCGACGTTGAACCAGATCGCGGGCGACCAACAATGAGAGTAATGCACGGGACATGCCTGAAACACGTGAAGCAGTTCCAAAAAACTTGAATTTAATTATAAAAAACCAATTTGGCCATACTGTCCAATGGACTCATTCCATCTTGGCATATGCACAGGTGCCAAGTCTCCTGCACAACAAAGCACCTGCGCCCGATTCACCTCAACCGAGCGAGCATCTCATTCGCATAAGTTGAACATCATCCCCGCTACGGGTCGTCAAAAGCGCGGCGGCTAAACAAAGGGCGGGTCGCGGGATCAGAGAGCACATTTGACGGAAACGCATCTGATTGACAGTCGCTTTGCGCACAAACGGTACATATCGGGGCACATGCGGCCATGCGTGGACTGAATCTGTCACGCCTCGCGTCGCGTGGAAAGGCGTCTGAAGGTAGTTATTTCAAGGACCAACAAGCATTGCAAGCGGCCAATCTGCGAAAGCAACTTTCAGCGGACGAGATATCACATCTCAAGAGCGGTGCTGCAGCGCGCAATGGCGCCGACGCGAGCGTCGACATGCTTTCATCCATATCTGGACACACAGCGTATCGTCAAATCGTCCAGACATCAGCACGGGACAGTATCGCAACAGCGTCTGCATCGGCGCCGGGCGTGCTGCAGCGCGTGCGGCAATCGGCCAATACGCCGTATGTAGACGCGGCGCGCAAGGCGCGTGATGCGCACGTCGATGCGTCCATCATGCGGGTGCTTGGCAGTGGAAAGCTGAATGTGTACAGCTCGATGGTGGAGGAGAAGAGACGAGCGGGTAGTGTGGCTGTGAGAGCGCTGCCGGGTAGTAATAGATATGCCGATGGCGCTGTGCTGGGTTTGGCGTCCTTCAGCATCGCGAGTGCTGTAGTTGCTTCAGTGGGTTTGGTTGGTGGCACGTATGTTTATTTCAATCCGAGCGTTGTTGATAGAATGCGACAGAGGACGAGCGGCTTTGGACAACGTATGGACTCGACATTGGGCGAACGTATGCGCTCGTTTTCACAGAAGATGACGGGTTACGGTCCACTGTTGACGGATGAAACAACACAAAAGGCAAGGGAGTTTGCGTCGCAGGCAATTGGGTTTTCATCGGCACAATCTTCGGATCAGGTTGAAGCTAATGACGGGCAGCGTTGAGAGGTTGTGCGTACGTTTGAGACAGACTTGTAGATTGTATGCGTTTCATCTCAACAACTCCCGAGATCTATAACCCTCTTTGTAATTTACAGAGTTGTGCCCAGTTTAAATCGTTTTTTTCAACTTTTGCCATTAATTATTAAATTAAACAACACTCGTCTTGAGACACATGGCATCAATCATCTCACATTCCAATCCCACCTTCGAACAGCCAACACATCCAAGTCGCCGATACCCCCGACCTCCTGCCGAGCAAATCTATGCGCACAACGCCACGCCGAACCGAGCCAAGTGCCGTTGACAAGCGGTGCGTGCGAGCAGTGGCGGAAGAATTTGACGCGCACGATCAGCTCATCAGCTGTGGCATCGAAGGAATGCGCCAGCAGCGTGAGCGGAAACATTTGGTTGCACAGTCCATTGGCACGAACAGCGGCGCCTCATCATTGCGCGGTCTGCAATTGCGGTAGCGGAAGCGAACATGGATGCGGCATTGGGTCTGCTAGGACTCGGGTCGCCGTGCGAAATCTCGGTAGATCTAGACGGCGCGGCGACGCGACGCTACGTAGCGCGCGCTCAATCGACGTCCGCGCATGCAGGCGGCAAGTCGGAGGCGGCGGCTACGGAGCTGTTTCCGCTCTTCGCGGCGTCGGAAACGGTGGGTGGAAAGGTCACCGTCAGCGTGAAGGACGGCAAGTCGTTGCAGCATCGCGGTGTGAAAGTGGAATTTGTGGGCACGATTGAGATGTTGTACGATCGAGAGAATTCGCAGGAATTTACTTCGCTCGTGCGTCATTTGGACGACCCGGGTAATCTGACGGGCGTTAGTCACTACCCGTTTCAGTTTACCAATGTGGAAAAGGCGTACGATACCTATTCGGGTATCAATGTTTGTTTGCGCTATTTTCTGCGCATCACTATTCTGCGCGCGCAGTATTCGCCGGACATTGTCAAGGAGGTTGATATCGGTGTGCAGCACTGCGTGCCGGAGCCGCACTCTAATTCGTCGATTCGCATGGAGGTCGGCATCGAGGATGCACTGCACATCGAGTTTGAATATAACAAGAGTAAGTTTCACATGCACGATGTGGTGATTGGTAAGATCTATTTCCTGCTCGTGCGCATCAACATCAAGCGAATGGAAGTGGAGATTCGCAAACGCGAGTCGGCCGGCTCCGGTGCCAATGTGTACAATGAAACAGACACGGTGATGAAGTTTGAAGTTATGGACGGAGCGCCGGTTCGTGGCGAGAGTATCCCGGTTCGCATGTTCCTATCGGCGTGCAAGGCGTTGACACCAACGTACCGATCGATTAACAACAAGTTTTCAGTGAAATACTATCTCAACCTGGTACTAGTAGACAATGACGACCGTCGATACTTCAAACAATCGGAGATTACGATTTGGAGAGCGGCCTATCAAACGGTGTCGTGATGTTAAATGCAGAATAACAACTGTTGCAGTTATGGCGACTCCTCAGCCGCTCTCCTGCTGCTGAAAATTTATTGTGAAGTCCCCGTTACAGCCTGAAGTGTCTCCTCCTCGTACTAATATATCGTTTCACATCTAGCACAGGCTATATACCCCTCGAGTCGTTGGCACTCTGCAAACCCACTGAGTCCGACTGAGTCTGACGGATGTTCGACTTACGCTTAGAACTTACAATTCGAACGAGCTTTCTAATATTTAGGCTATACTGCTCCAGGGTAGAGTCAGGTCGGAATCTGAGCATATTGCACACAATGCAGAAAAAGGAATTTAGCGCTTGCCCATCATTCATCGCTGTTGCGAATTGTATCCGCCCCTCTGCACCTGCTTCTTGTCCGCAGGCTTCAGAATCTGAAAACTGCACATCAACGTTTCATCCACGCTCATCATGGCTCCAGCATTATCAAACTCACCGCAGTAATTGGGAGCAGAGAATATCGTAACCAATCGCCGGTCGCCGAAAAACTCATACCCATCTTCTACCACTTGATGCGCACGACAAACAAGATCGAGATCAAAGCGGTTCAAAAACCTCGACACAATGTCCGATCCAAACGTGAACGACACACCGCGATCATTCTCACCCCAACCCTTCACCTCCTTGTCCGGATCCGACCATAACAAGTCGCACAACAGGCCTTGGTCCGGAACATCTGTTGGACGCATTATTCTTCGAATCTGCTCCATAGACGTGTGGTCCGGCGACAGGCCGCCGTGCGTACAGAAGATCTTCTCATCCACAATAGCAGCTACCGGTAGACAGTTGAATACGTCACAAAACGTTTTCCATAACTTGACATTGTAGCGACGACGACATTCGTCATAGAAGCCATAAATTCGATTGATGCTAGCACATTCGTGATTGCCACGCAGAATGAAGAAATTCTCCGGGTAACGAACTTTGAAAGCGAGAAGAAGACATATTGTCTCAATGGATTGCCTGCCACGATCAACATAGTCACCGAGGAAGAGATAGTTGGCATCCGGGGGGAAGCCACCATATTCAAACAGCCGCAGCAGGTCATGATACTGGCCATGAATATCACCACAGATCTTGATGGGAGCATCCAGTTCGAGCAGGGGCATTTGCTGCAAAAAAACTGCTCTAGCTTGCATACAGAGGCCACGAATTTCCGATTCTTGAAGGTTGACTTGTCGACCAGGACGCTGGCCTCTGAACTGTGCGGGCAGAGGACAGCAAAGCAGCCGAGCGGAAACAACAACGACAGTTAGCATGTATGCGGGGGTGTGCAGACTCGCACGTGCAGACAGGGCGACAACTTACTTCCAACAGTCTCGAGATGATAGAGTCTAGATCGAGCGACTCTTTTTCATCGGCACCATCCTTTCCGGACTTTGCAGCTCTGCGAGTCGGGAACAACAAGAGTGGTTAGCGGGTTTGGCGGAGCGTGGGCGGGGAGCGGGGCGCGAGCGATCGAGGGAAAATGCATGGGCGTGGCGGGCGACTTACCGCTTGGAGTCCATTACTGGTGACGGAAAAGGGGCGCGGGGAAACGCAACGAGGGACGATCGCTGCGGGAGGGGCGGGAGAGGGCTCAGTGGGGCGACGGAGACTCGCTCGACGGCGACGCAAGCGCGGACAGGCGGTGAAGAAGCAGGGCGAGACGGAGTGAAAGATGGGACGTGCGCAAGGTGAAGTGACGAGTGCGAACGGAACGGAACGGGACGTAGCGTGCAGCGTGTTAGAGGTGGGATGCACGTCGGATAAAGGGACCATCGGGTCTGTACATCGGTCCGGTCCATGCCTTTTATACGCTGATCTCGTGCCGTATTGTGCACTTGTCATGCCGGCGTGCGTCCGTCGACCACAGTAGACCACAACTCGCCCGACGCAACTCCCTCCACGCGCCGCCCCAGCACGCCATGCGCCGCCCCAGCGCACCGCGCCGCCTGCAGTGCACAACTTGTACAAATTTGAAATTTATGATCACTTGCTCATTTTCAAATTGCTTTTAATTTTTCAACTCGGTCCAACCAACCGTACGCTCGTTTGGCTCGCGCGCTCTTCAACTTCAGCCTCGTGCACGCCATGCATAATCCGACTGCATTTCTTCCCACATCCCCACTCTCGCTCCACCGTCGTCCACACCCGTTGCAGCTCTGCTGCGCCCTCCCTGCGCCGCGGAAAGCAACCCTCTTCACAAATGGCAAACGCATCTACGTGCAGCCCAGCACAGCCGCACAGCCGTTGGAGACGCTGTACATCGTGTGTCCGCAATGTGCAACCGCCTATGTCGGCAATGCGCTCACACGACAAATGGAGGTGAAATGTGCCAAATGCGCCACAAAATTCTCCGTTTCACCCACCCAATTGTACGCGATCTCGACGCACAAATCGGCGTCTGCGAATCGTGCATCGCCCTCGTCGCAGCTCGTATCCGATCGTGTCGTCTGTGCGCATTTCGACGTCTGTCCGGGATGCACGGTCGACACGCTCGCCGCCGAGCCGCCCATACTCGCCGACGTGCGTCGTTTCGTCGCCGCGCTCGGTCTCGCCCAAGGCCTCACTTCGGTCAAATGCGACACTGCGCATAGCTGGCGCACACATGCTAAACTGGCGGTGCGATCGCACGGCGCGTCGGTGCAGACGCCACAACTGGGTCTGTTTAGAATGCGCTCGCATGAATTGGTGCCCATTCCAAAGTGTACGGTGCATGCGGCCGAGATTAATTTGGCGGCGGCTGCTGTCGAGCAATCGCTCAAGAGTTGTGGCGCACTGCCGTACAATGACGTTACGGGAAAGGGTCAATGTCGTTACGTTTTATTCACTGTACATCGCGCTAGTCGAAAGGTACAGGTCACATTTGTTTGGAATGCTAGTTCATGGAAGGATTCGACGCCTATGTCGCAGCGTGTTGCCGGACAGTTGTGGAGAGCGTATCCAAAGCTGGTGCATTCCGTTTGGTTCAATTGGAATACGAGCATGGGAAATGCTATCGTTACGCCTGGTGTGGATCGCTTCTATCATATGCATGGATCGAAACAACTCGTGGAGAATGTGCGTGGTGTGGATGTTCACTTTCCGCCGTATGCATTCCGACAGGCCAATTTGGATGCATTTGAAAAACTAGTGCTACCAGACATATTGCGCTATATCCCGACAGGTAGCGCAGTTGCAGAGTTTTGTGCGGGCGTCGGCGTCATAGGGCTGATTGCCTTGAAGGAGAAGCGATTAGCGTCGTTGATAGCGTCGGAGATCAACGAGGGTGCGGAAGACGCTTTTTGGAATACATTTAAAGGAATAAGGAAAAGTATGAGCACTGGTGATGTGCAATTTGTGGTCGGCAGCGATGTGGACACGTTGCATATTATGGAAAATGCCAATGTTGTGATTGTCGATCCACCACGGGCAGGATTGAGTGCCCAACTAGTGCAAACGCTGGCAGACGGCGAGCAATGCTCGGCGCTCAAGCGCATTATTTATGTTAGTTGCGGTTTCAAAGCATTTCAAAACGACGCCAAGCTGCTGTGTGCAGGCGCGTGGCAGTTGAAGGCGGCACATGCGGTGGTTCTCTTCCCCGGCAGTGATCATGTCGAACTGGTGACTATTCTGGACCGGAAGCACAACCAGCGACGCAATGTCGCTCGAGGGCGCATTCCATGATGATGATGATGCACAGTATGTAAATGTGTGATGAATACCAACAACTTGTACCATGCGTGTCCTTCCAGCCAAACGAGCAAGCAGCCCAAACGGACCTTGCGCACAGCTCAGCAGCGCGGTCGGCTGCAGATAATGCTCCCAATCGCAACCGACAGCTAAATAACGGATCGAGAAAACCATAACTACTCAAACGTAATCTACTGTACAGCAACATGTCGTAATCATTTGCCGTAAACAAACAGAAAGAATGAGAGTGTGGCTGCCGACTCTCGCGCCGACCGCAATCCATTCATGAAAGGGACACAATTAACATGACGTCGATTCCTCCACAGCGCGCGCGCCAGTCGACTGTTTCCAGTTTCCACAACCGGTCCGCCAGCAACCCGCCCAAGCGCAACGACCGCTGGTCCGCGGGACGCTTCGACGCCATCGTCGTCTACCGTCGTCCAACCGTCCGTACACCACCCACCGGATGCGCGCGCCTCCACCAGCACATTGGAAAGCAATTTCATTCGCCGCCATCCCGCATGCGACGTGGCCATTTTGACAGATGACATGCCGCGTCGACGACGCCCGCACATGTGCAGACGCGTATTCGATCCCGCTATTTCGACGACCGCTACTCGTATCGGCGATTACGTGTGCGTCGACGCGACGCCGCGTCCCCGATGCCCGTCAATCGCCGGGGAGAGGAATAGATGCCTGCACCGAAACCTGCCCGATTTTCATCCCCCGCCGTACTCGCGTAGGATGCGTCTCGACGCTTTGAAGCAACTTGGTCATGTTTTCGTTTCATTGGATGCATCGATGTCTGTTGTACTGCGATTGCTCGTGCTGGCGAGCGCACGTGTCGCTTGGCATGCTATCCATTTGCGCAGGTTTTGTTGCGGTTTTCCTGGTCTCGTGAGGTTTGAAAAGTTGGACATGAAACTGTCCAGCTATGCAATGTTGGATTCAATTGAAATTATTCTGAGCAATTGCAAATTGTTACGGGTTGAGGACAAAAATATCTAAACCCTGATTTCGCTGTAAATTTACCGGGTACGCGATATGTCGACAAGTGGAACGGCAACCGTACACCAATCATAACAGTGAGCAAAACTAGAATCTCACAAACAAAATTGATGGTGGCTGTTTTCATCCTCCCCCAACACACAATCCAATACGCCAATCAGCGTCGACGTGAACGCAATCGATCACCATCAATGCCCGATTTTAAGCTCAGCACAGCATCAATTCCTGCAAGTGCAACAAATGACGACAAACCCTCACACCGCTCAACAGCCATATTTTGGCGCATCACATCACCAGTCCAACCGCCAGACCAACCTCCGTCCAACGACCATCTCCCTCCCCTTCGCGTTGTTCCTAGACCGCGCCACCATGGCGACACCACGCCGACCGCACCGCACCCCCGCCTTCGCATCCGCCCTCCCTCTGCAGCTCGCGCCTGTGCGCAACGCGCCGCCAATTCAGCCCAGAGTGTTGTTTCGCGCCGCGCGCGCCCGACGTGCCATTCGCATGCAAATGCATTCTTCAGAGCTGGATAATGGCGGACGCGCGCCTGATTACTACACAAATGTTGGTGCCGTTATCGACACGCTGCGTATTGAGTATCCGCACATTCTGCTACGCGAACCAGACCTCTCCGTCTTTGCGGAGAATATGATCTTCTCCGACAGAACTGGCTATCGTGTCGCTGGGAAGGACGCCTATCGCACCATTTTGTGGATGGTTCGCGCTCATATCAACTTTATCTTCGCCTCTAGCTCGGTCCAGATTCAGAGCTTGTATCATTGCGATGACGAGGGCGCCATCTATCTGCGGTGGCGTGTCCAGGCCACCCCGAGAATGCTCTGGCTTATGGGTAACGCCAGCTATCGTCCCGAGCGTGCGCTTTGTATATTTGATGGAATGTCCGTGTATAAGCTCAATGTGAAGGGCTTGATTGCTGAGCATATGTTGGATAATAATATTCAGAATCGGTCCAGGCTGCGCCCGGTGTTTGAAGATATTCTGGCCGTGGGTAAGGTGCGCGTGAAAGGGACGCCTATCGGTGCTGGTGCTGGTTCTAGTACTCCGCAGTGGTATAAAACCTTTTACGACGCAGCGACATTTGTGTCCCATCCCGATGACGCAGATTCGCTGGACGATGATGCTGTGGCATGTGCTTCAGTGGCAGACATGCAGGTTTCGTATGAGAAAGTTTGGAGTGACATTTCCCAATTTGTCACTGTCCATACCTTTGAGAAACACGAGTAGTATTATTAGCTTGCGGGTTTATGTAATGACTTGGTAAATATGTATAGCAACTGATTGCGTGAAAGTTTCAGTGTATGCCAAGTTGGCGGAAGATCGACGACAACTTGAACTTGGCTGGAACAATATGTTTTGTTTGCGCAGTTGTTGTGGGGGGGATTGCCATGCGCGAACAGCAACCTTGAGCTTTGAATGATAGCATTGGAGATCTTGCGGAATAGTTATCGCACGGAAAGCCAACTTTTCAATGGCGTAGCTTGACCATACAACGCTTGTCTGTGTGTGATTGGTCGTGTAAGCTCAAGTGGATGGCCAGGGACTGTTGAAATGTTGCACTGGCCGGCATCACAGCGACAGCTTGGCGAGCGTGCCCACTCCTCGGACCGCACCATGAAATGTCATTACTTTCAAGTCCCGAAATCTTCCATGCAGCTCATGCTACACGACGAAAGACCCTTTCGGGACAACAACTGATATTTTCACGGCGCCAATGACACCTGTCCGGTTCTCTACGTCCAATCTGGGTGAAAATGAGATTTGTTCTCATAGCGCCCGCCCGTCCCCGATCCCGTGCTCGGCTGCAACCGTTCAAACTCGACCATCACTACTGATATGCCAACAGTCCGAAGCACGCTTCACTATTGATACAAACTTCAACATCCAAATCTCGCTGCGAGCGCGCAACAGCACGCCCACAACTCGAAATGGCGCCATCGCTTCCAGCATTCTCGCTCTCAGCGACGTTGACACACCAGTCATCAAGCTCGTTCATCGGCGCCCGTGCGCGGAGACCGCTGCGTACCGCATCCGCATCGACATGGCAGTCCACCCGTGTGGTTCGTAGCGTGATCTCCAATGATTCGCTCGCCATTTCCGACTCGGAGTCGACCAATTCCGTCGCCAGAACCATCATCGATGACGGCGTGGACGTGTCCAAGTCGAGCATCCAAACCATGGATGACGTGGAGGAGATCATTGCGCTCGCGAATGAATTTGATCTCGCCGACCTACGCCTCTCCGATCACGGCGTCTCCGTCGAGATCACGCGCAACGGCGGGAGAGGATTCGAGGACGGCAAGTTGGCGAGCGCGCCGCCACCTACGGTTATTGAGGCGCAGTCGGGCGAGGAGGTGGCCATGCTCTCGTCGGTTGATGTCGAGGAGCAGATGGTTGAGGAGGAAGTGGTCGTCGACGAGGACAGTTCGGTGGAGCAGGTTGATGCACCGGCTGTAGATCTGTCCGATCCGGATACTGTTTACGATTCGGACTTTGTGGTTTCGTCGAATCGTGTCGGTTTCTTCTTCAGCGGTGCTAAGAATAAGCCACCGCTTGTCAATGTGGGTGATCACGTCAATTTTAATCAGCCCGTATGTATCATTGAGCAGCTCGGACAGCAGTACGTTTACTTGTCGGAAGCGTCGGGTACCGTGTTGAAAATCTTTGTCGAAGACGGCGATACCGTCGAATTCGACCAAAGGATCATGGTTATCCGACCTGATTAACGGGCATTGCATTGCATGTCAAATTGTGAAACCACTTGCTTCCATCCGAATCTAGACGTTTTGTTGTCACAGTTGATGGGGGAGGAGATGTAATCTGGGTGGCAACTGAAATACACTTGGTGATCGAAAGGATGGATAGTTGTGGTTTCGTTTTTAAACATACTATGAGTAAAAGGGTTACATCGGTATGGACTCTAAATGCATCATGCCTCGACATCTCAATTGAAATGCAGCATATGAAGGTCAGTATGGTCCCATTTGCTGATACACCGAGTCTGAAATCGCCGGAATCTCGTCCGGGACGTCCCCTCTCGCAATAGTAATAATAGCATATCCAATTGCCAAGATAACCGCATAAAACACAGCGGTGGTACACGTCTCTGCAACAACGGGCGGAATCAATCCACCGAGATTCAATCCGGCAAAGAGCTGTGGAAAAATCAAGGCGATATCAATAATCAACGCCTGATAAGTGTTAAACCTGATATATCTCGAGATGCTAGTATTCCTCACAACGAGCAAGTACAAAGCCAAAAACACACCAAACGCCAGAAAAGGCACGCCGCGATAGAGCGAGTACACCGGGAACAACGGCACGAGCAGAACCGATTCCAGAAACGGTACTTTTGCAAACACATACTTTCCAAATGCCAGCGCGTCCAACAGCGGGATCAGATACGGCAACAGCGAAGCCACGCGGTCAGTTGTCGGGGCGGGCGGCATCGAGCCGCGTCCGCCGCCGCTCATACGCATGTTCAAGCAGCATCGACGCCCGGCGACGGCGTCGTGTCGCGCAGGGATGCACGCGCGGCGTGTGAACGTCGGGCAGAAAGCTGTGGAGGGTCGCGTTCGACGCGGCGTTTGTGCACGCATGCATGGCGATTGTCGGATGGGTACCGGTGTGATGAATGCGAGTGACGATGCCATCTTCGTGCAGACAATTGTGGAAGGTGGGTCGCACCGCGCTTGTTTGTTGGTGATGATGCGTGTCGATCTCGATCGCGAGTTGGATGGAAACGATGGCGCTGTTTAGACTCGAATCGACGCGGCTACGATTGGTTAGTGCTGCTTGGGTGATTTGTAGATCTCGAGGGAAATTTGGAAAGATAAAGTTCAAATTTGGTGAATTATATAGTATATAGTACAACGAATTGAATCGCTGACATTGCGCTCTTCAACTTGTCATCTGTCCAATTTATTCCGGAAAGGAAGAGAACTGTAATTGTTCAATTAGAAAAAAAGATCGTAATTTCAAGGGTAGCTTCACCACCACATCGACAATCGATGCGTACTGCTTCTCGTCGTAGATCCGCGATAACAGATACGAGCATCAGTCATCCAACCGCTTCGGCACCATGGTTAACGCGCCTGTCGAATCGACCCTGGCAATCATCAAGCCCGATGCGTATCCGCGCCGCGAAGAAATCCACTCCGTGATCAAACAGAACGGCTTTGCGATAACGCAGCGCGCGACGCAGACGCTGAGCAAGCAGCAAGCGGGCGATTTTTACATCGAGCATAAGGAGCGTGTGTTCTACAGCGAGCTTGTAGATTTCATGTCATCCGCGCCATGCGAAGCACTCGTACTACGCAAGGAAAATGCAATCGTCGCGTGGCGCACCCTCATGGGGCCGACCAATTCGCACAAGGCGCGCGAAACCGATCCGCAGTCAATCCGCGCCAAATTCGGCACCGATGGATCTAAAAACGCCACCCATGGCTCCGATTCCGCCCAGTCTGCGGCGCGCGAAATCGCAGTCTTCTTCCCCGAATATGCAGACCCGCCGCAATTCACCGGCACTGACGCCAAGCAGTATCTCAACAGCACTGTGTGTCCGCTGCTCACCAAGGCGCTTACGGATATGTGCAGACTCAATCCGCCGCAGCCTGTTGAATGGCTTGGTAATTATCTGCTCACCGCCGCCAATGTGCCCGCGCCTGCTGTGAAGCGCATTTTCTTCGTGCT
This sequence comes from Asparagopsis taxiformis, assembly GCA_030407315.1. Taxonomy (NCBI): domain Eukaryota; phylum Rhodophyta; class Florideophyceae; order Bonnemaisoniales; family Bonnemaisoniaceae; genus Asparagopsis; species Asparagopsis taxiformis. The sequence goes on along the minus strand of JALQPE010002263.1, from coordinate 58,949 downwards.
CGGCGGCCCCGGATCGGGCAAGGGGACGCAGTGTGCTAGACTTGTTGAGAAATTCGGTTTTGATCATTTCTCCGCTGGTGATCTGCTCAGAGCGGAGGTGGCATCCGGCTCGGAACAGGGGAAGATGGTCGGCGAGATGATCAAGGAAGGTAGGATTGTTCCCGGTGAGATTACTATTGCTTTGCTCAAGGCCGCTATTGATGGTAGCTCCGCTCCCGGTATTTTAATTGATGGCTTTCCACGTCAGCTCGATCAGGCTGGCGCTTTTGAAAAGAATGTGTCCGATTTTGAATTTGTGCTCTTCTTCGATTGTCCCGAGGAGGAAATGGAGAGACGTTTGTTGAAACGCGGTGAAACTTCGGGTCGTACCGATGATAATATTGAAAGTATTAAGAAGAGGTTCCGTACATTTGTTGAAACTTCCATGCCTGTTATTACGTATTACAGCGCAAAGGGAAAGGTGCATCGTATTGATGCCACCCAGAGCGTTGCTGATATTGCTAACAAGGTTGCAAATCTTTTCTGATCTTGTTTTGTCACGCGTTCAGTTCACACTGTTTGTACACATTTTTTTCATGATCCGCCGCCGTTGAACTCGGGGAATCTTGTGTAGACACCTGTTGCTTCAACTAACATTGATAATCCGCTATCCATTTTGACTGTAGTAAACCTTGCACGCAGTATCTGATGACACGCAGTTTTCCATCTTTCGTAGATTGATTGCTACCTGCGCTCATCACAATTCGGACGCGCCGTCATGTTCTACACTATCGTCTTCAGGTTCTCCACGAAGTACTAGTTTCGATAACGGGACACGATTACTTATTCTATTAACAGGTGCATCGTATGTACGATTGTAAATTTCCTCAGCATACCTCCCATCCTTCCCCTTTTCTAAAAAGAACGGTCCTACCTTGACCTTTCTCCTGCCATCCGATGTATTCTCCTGTGCTTCCGGCTTTTGCGCACTTTCCTGTTCCTCATTGTCTTGCTCGACATCCTTTCCGCCGGCCAACCGAATGCGCTCTGCCTCACGGTCCCTCAAAATCCTCTTGATCTCCCGTTGCTTCCACAGTTCGTATTCAGCTTCCGCATCTTCTGGACGATCCTCATCATCTGGCAATTCTGCATGCAACCTTTCCATACCGTTCCACTCTGGACGTCTATCTTCCTCGGTTAAAATTGCCGATACAAGCTCCTGTGCCTCTTCCCTTCTCCTCTGTTTGCGCTGGACATCTCCCTCCTGTTGCCGCGCGGCCTCCTCCTCGTCTAGTTTAGCCGATGAAACTCGTTGTCCCTTCTTAATAAATACAGGTTTCGGAATGAACGAATCTTCTTCTTCCTCCGCCTCCTCTTCCTCCACAATCTCTTGAGACGCCACAGAAGGCGACTGTGACTCGCTTTCGGAACTAGATGAACGCTGCCCTTCGCTACTATCATCCGAAACGACACGTACATGGCCTTGTTTCAGTTTACTGACGGACACAAAGGCGCCGGTAGGATTTGTTGGGCGTCGCACAGCGGCATCTGCAGTTGTATTTCTAGTCGCAGAAGCTTCTGCAGACGGAAGCACTCGAGCCTGAAAACGTTTGCGGGGACGTGACGTCACCGGTGGCTTAGGCGATGGCTTTGCTTCGTTGTCGGATTCTGAACTGACATATGCGTCTGGCACGCGACCGGCAAAATATCGAGCCGGCGCACTCGGCTGCATCGCGTTCAACACTCTTGCGTTGTCGCTGGGTGGGTGGAATGGCAATGTAGACTTCGAATCAAGTATGCTGGTGATGATAATTTGACGATCTCATTTCAATGGTGCGGTGCTCTGAGGTTGTGTGCGCCTGTTAGGTGAGCTGCATTGCTGTTTCAACGCGGCGTTGAACGGATAAAGAGTGTGTCGATTCCAGAATTGTTGACCGAGGTGGCCGGAGGCGGAAAGAGCGACGACTTGGCGAAACCATAATTTGGACAATGTAGTTGTATACGTAGACAAGTGGATTCTGATTGGTAGGTGGCGATTGTTGAAATCGTATTTTACCTATCATCGGAGAAATCAAACAATTTTCTCAGCTTTTCAGATCTCCTCATCGAGATCCCACCCTACATCCTCTTCATTCACAAGCTATTTCTGCTCAAGCGAGGCACGCTCCATCAACGCCGGTCGTCCCCCCACTCAATTTCCAGTTGCTGCAACGCTTAAACGTCAGACACTCGTCAACACAATTACGCTCTCATGATAATTTCCCCTCGACCTTTGAATTCAGTCAGTGTTCAACCTTCATTCTATTCCGCCGCCAACAAGGATGACTCCAGCCTTTGCAACTTCATGCGCCATTCTCAAGCCTGTGTTGTTCCACTCTGCGATCAGTAACCGCCCGTCCAGAACTCCCCGAAAGCCCTCACGAGCACCCCATATGACATCTGTAGAAATTGTGCACGCAACGCCGCCGGAACCCACGCCATCTCGACGCGTGCTCCCACCGACAATTCCAGACCCGTGTCCACCGCTGGTATCAGCCTTGTACGACATACTATCCGAGAAGAGCGCGCCTGCAGACGCGCTCAACGCCATGCTGGCTGCTGATTGCACATGGGACACGCCTATACTCACTAGCTCGACTCGCAAAGATATTATTTCCAACATAATGTCATTCCTGTCATTCGCCGTCGAACCCTCGATACGCGTATTCGAAGTGACTCAATCTTCCACAACTGCATCCTATTCTTTCACGTGGACGCTTTCGTGGAACTACCCGCTGCCCTGGCGTCCGCGCGTTGCCATTTCCGGCAGCACAACTGTCGAGCTGGACGGCGATTTGGTGCAGTCATTGCAGGACAAATGGTACGTGTCACCACTAAACATTATCGCACAGACGTTGCCGACACTGCCCGATTTCATTTGGCTGTGGCCGGCACCACACGCGGAGACGGACCGTGGTTCGCGTAGCACTTTGCATAGTACGTGGAAGTACAGTATTATTCGGCAGGCTCCACGAGAGGAGTTTCGGATACGAGCCACGCTGCAAACGGCAGAGCAGAATCTGGTGTGGGCAACGCCTGCATTACCGGAGGATGCGTTTGAGGGAAACTTGAGAAAGATGGAGGTCTACTCAACAGTTTCGCCTATTTCGTTGCGAAGAGTTTCCGGTGATGTTTTTGAGTGGTCTATTGCGGTACCAGGCGCGCATGTTGGCTCGGGTAATGTTCGTGTCGTGCAGCCATCGGCGGAAGAGGCAGAAATTGTTGAGGTAGGCGAGCGCAATTTTGCTGTAGTTAGGTTCCGCGGGTACTCGAAACGTGAGGAAATGATGGACAGGCTGGAAAAGCTGAGGGCTGCATTAGTGCAGGATGGGATAATTGGAGAAAAGGAAGTCAAAGAATGCCCGTTTTGGATAAGAGTTTACAATGCAAAAGTAGGCTTCAACTCGAGTGGCTCACTGGCGATGGCAATGTATGGTAGTTCAAAGGGAGTACCAAGAATTAATGAGGTAGCAATAGAACTCACAGGGAAGGAAGGTATTCGACGGTTTTTATAGAACAGTTGCGATAAACACTACAGGAAACAGGGGAAACAGTCAATCTGACAGGATGAAAACAAACGAGGTCAGTACACTAATGTCATCTTCGGAATGTACATGTACTGAAGTCATCTGCCAATGATTTCATTCAACAATGAAGTAGCCTTCTTTAGAGGGCATAAGTGATAATGGAAACCAAGTATCTTCATCGACCAAGCGCGCAAAACTAGATTGCAGGAACAAACCTTTCCGAGAACTTTCAGACTGCATACAACCTGTCAAAACTGTTGGTAGAAATTATCTGTTCAATGCAACGACATTGTGTTAGTACGTTTTCTTTTCAGGCAGACTGTCTTAGGTCGGAAACATAAGATAAGTATCATCTAGGAGAGCCCAAGGCCCCCTCAGATTCTATGGTTGAAACTGATCATCACTCCAAAGACTTCGATATACACAGCACGCACGAATGCGGATGGCAACGTTTCATAAAAGGAATCAACTTACAGTGTAGTGCATGGTACCCATGGACGATTTACGTGCCGCTACTGCACCAACGTAGGCCCCGCCTGCACAGACCTTTTCCAGATTCCGGTGTGTTCGACGGGACATGAGGCGAACCATCACCAATATCCATGGAACATGGCGAGGCAGAAGCTCACGACATCAGGAAGTAGACATCCTCCACTACTCGATACTGTCAGTGCTGGGTTACCCAGTCAAAGCTGCAAACTGGACACTGCATGACTCTTCAATGTCTCTGATGGAAACCACATCTCAATGCAGCATTTCCAATGTCTCGTCAACCAGATCCCCCGGCCATTTCTTCTGGGTTATTTGTGGGAAACTCTGGTGAAGCGGGCATAGGGGTGCAAAATGATATGCAGGACGTCGCAGTCTCTGCTATTTATACTGCCACAAAGACGAACGCCAGCGAACGACACACGAACACCGCCAGTATGGAGCAGGAACGATACGTCGGGTAGCACGATTGGTACCATTTTTTCGATTCAATTTGGAGATCTATCGACGACACGTTGGCTAAACCCTAAATATCGGCTCGCAGAGACGAAAGCGTCTTTCTGAAAGACTTTGGAAAAGAATCAAATATTTGAGGCAGGCGCGCGTAAACATTGTGCGCACTCGGTTAGAAGGTTCCCAGACCAGACATGCCCCTTCCGACGGTGAAAGTGCCCTTACCTTACGGTTAGGTAATCTCCTCAAGGACGCTTCGCCTGTGTATCTAATATTACATGCACATTCAATGAAACGATTCATCTGGCAAGCGTCTACCCGTTTCCAAAATTGTACCCAGCCACAACAGCAGCCTAGCAAACTTTACATCCAACATTGCCAAACTGCATTACATATTTACTACAAGACAGGGAGTATTGTTTCTAGTCAACTATGAAAAATCTGCAAGGTACAGTTGTTTAGCAAAAGGTTACCCGCGGGCGATTTGCTTCACTCACTCATCCTTCTCGATCGTGACAAAAATCTCTTGTCTCTTCAACTGCTGTGCATAAAACTCTGCATGTTCCTCACAGACGACACAAACCACCGACGAGCCAGTCTGCTGCGCCTCCATAAAACAGCGCGTCGCCTCTTTCTTGCTAATCTGCACAGTCTTCTGCAACTGGGTAACGACATGCGCCTCTGCGTAATCCTCATCGCCGAGCAGAATGACTTTATACATAGGAATTTCATCTGCCTGTGTCTTACGTCTCGGGCGCGCCTTGGCGGCACCCTTGCCCGCCTCCGGCTCTGGGGCCTGCTGCGTGTCGTTGATCTTGCCAATGTCCTTTTTGATGGAGGTTTTGGGGCGGGCAATTTGCGGCGATCCGAGCTGCATGTTGGTGCGCGGCCGTCTGACAGATCTGGCGGGGGCGCGCGCGACGGGACAGACGGCGGGTAGTGGGCGCGCGCCGTTGACAAAGCGGGAGCGGGCGCGCGAGAGAGGGACGGCGAGACTGGGGACAAACGCCATGGCGGTGCGTGCGTGGACGCGGACAACGCTGCGACTCGGTAGGGTGGTGCGGTCCGGCTGCGTGCGCGTCGAGCGGAAGTGGTCGGGTTTGACACGCGGGTCGATCTCCCGTGCGAGCTTGAGTCGACGTTGTTGGGGACAGCTGTCTGTGGAACGGAGGGGAGGGGTTTTGCAAGGGTTTTGGGAAATGTTTGGTGGAAGTTTTGGGGAAAGTTTGGGACATCGTTTGGGTTTTGGATGGTTGATAGGTGGGTGGAGAGATGAGAGCGCGAAACGTGTCGATTGTGAAAGGGGCTTTGGACTGGACCATTACATTTTCCTTACATCGCTGACAGAGGGACGGTTGATTCAATTGTTTTGGGATTTTTGAAAGGCGGTGTGGTTATGGACGTTCTTGCTTCTCTGTTGGGGCGGTGATGGAAGAATTGAATTGAATTTATTGAGCGATACAGTGTAATGGGGAGGGTAATTGAGATGGAGATGTGAAAATTTGAAATTGGACTGTAAACAATAGGGGCTCATTGCACGTGGGAGGCTACTCGGGTACGAGTTACTGTGGAGGTGTTGATCAAAAAACCAGAAACTGAAAGTGGCATTGAATATAAAAAAAACATTTTGCTGGTGGCGACGTAAAAATAAATAAAATTCGGGACAGGTTTGTTCATGTATGAGCTCCCCCTGATCGTATGTGACGTGTCATGGCTGCACTGACAGAAATGTCAGGGGTGGTCAGAGACTGACAAAGTATACGTGATATACGCAACGGATGGATACAATTTTCTATTCTAATCTGGGATTGGGCAGCGTGTGTGCAGTGCACGTGTACGCGAGTGGGCAGATTTTTTGGCGGCAGGACCGATTATGCCCCGAATCGATTGAGAACAATTGCGTCATTTTACAAGACGCGGCGTGTGGGCCGTTTCTTCGCGCTGTAATGAATGTATCTATCTGTGGCAAGATATTATCACTGTCAACGTGGACAAGCGGGGAGCCGATGGTAGGCGGGGTATTTTTGCGAGCGGTGGATGGGAGTATCATGTTTCTTTTTGGTGATGGCGCCAATTTGGCGTCCATTACACGCACGTGAGATGGCTGGAGGGAGATGCAATGTGTGCATGTCGTCATATGTACGTTGAGAGGAAGTTGTGTTGGGTCGGCTCAATGCGGCTTGGTTGGTAACAGCGTATTGGCATGGAAGCGGGGTGAGAAGAATGCATTGTTGTCGTGGTGGAAGTAGCAAAGTGTTGGCGCGACCAGCAAGATACACTTGTATACAGCAAGGAGAGGGACATGTCATCGGGATGAAAGGAATGCACAGCAATGTCAATGTCGATGTTGGAAAAATGTCAGTGATAAAACGGTAACCTTAGTGGAGGTGAATTTTGATGAGCGATGCAAGCTATAACGGCAACGGACATCGAAACGTGGGCGAGCGAGCGTTGTTGTGTATGGACCGGGAACGGATGGGGACCGATAATGGACCCTTCTGGACGCCCAAGATCACATGAAAGCAGCCGCATCGCTGTGCCGAATCCAGCAGGGCTATGCTACACGCTCGCGTATTCCCGGAGGAAAAAGGCCCGAGTCGTGCCCACCATTGGTCCGATCACAGCCGTATTCATTTCCGATGCGTACCGCCCGCATTGCCACAAAGGCGCGCGCGAGCAGTGCACACTTTGTCCATCACTTCTACAGTACGCCATCGCCCAGCGCAGCGCAGTGCACTGCCGTGCTGTGTAGTGAAACGCAACGCGGCGCAGCGCAACCAAACGCTGCACTTGTCGACCCATGCGCCCTTCCATAACAATTGTGCCCACCGCATTTTCATAGTAGTACCTGTTTGCCGTCGACCAACCACCATCATTTGTCGACCCCAGCCGCCTTAATCTTCTCCAAACCGCTAGATCCTCCTTTACTGCGACGTCCCGTCCCGTCGCGACCCGCCCCGACCCGACCGCCCGCTCGGCCCCGCGACCAAACCCGACGTGACACCACGCCCTCTTCGCTACCCGTTGTTTCGTCGCCCGCCCGCCCGCCATCCCGTCCGTCCCCCATTTCCGTCGACGCCCGCGGGCAGGCTAGGCGCCCTGCGCCGCACCCCGCCCAGTTTTGAGAGCGCCGCACCCGCCCCGCACCCGACCTCGCCACCCTCCTCCGTCCGCGCGCCCCGTCGCCCCCGCCCAACCATGGTGCTCCGTGTTGTCTACAAGCGCGGCGTGCTGCCCATGAGCATTCGATCCTTTGTGCTCAACGCCATCGCCCTCATCGGTGTCTCGTGTATTCTCGCGCTCGGACTCCGAATACTCGCCCCCTTTGAGGGCATTCGTCCCATACCGTTTCGGCCCAACCTCGTCGCCGACCGCTCCTTTGTCGTTCTTTCCGTTGACGACTTTGGCCGATGGGCCGATTCGGTGCCCCTCTTCCCGAGCACTTCCTTCATGAACAACCATTCGTCCCTAATCATCCCGAATAACTATTGGTATCGTCGCGCAACCGTGGAAACTAATCACGATCTCCTCCATCTTCATGCGGTGCTCACCCGCCTCAACAACGATGTCCCCTTCGAGCAGCGCGCCGTGCTCACCCCCCATTGGATTGTAGGTGGCCCCGACTTTGGCGCCATGCGCGCCGCCGGTTGCGGCCGTTCCGACGACCCCGCCCGCCGTATCCCCTCTCTTCCCGCTACACGCTCCCATGTGCTCGGCCCCTTGCCCAACGATTCCGACTCGTTGTCCCATCTACTTGCGCATGACTTTGGTAACTGTGTGTATAAGGAACAGTTGTTGAGTGACGCCGGCCCAACCGGCTTGGATCAACCACCCTATTTTCGCGGTGACCTTCGCGATAGTTACCGAAAGTTGTGGACTAGTGGCCTATGGCATCCCGAGTATCATGGCCGATCGCATTTTAGTGTTAACAAATGGCTTCGTTTGTTGAAGATGGACGACAAGACGCAGGCATGTTTCAAGAACAATTTGGTTTGTGCCACTGATACGACGCAGCTGCGCTCGGAATTCAATGGCTTTTCAAGTAAAGCCGATCTGAAGACATGGCTGGAGGAGGGCGTCAACGCGTTTGCTGCGTTCTGGGGGTACCGCCCGGCGCTCATTTCGTCGCCGCACAACACATGGAGTAGCTGGCTGACCGATGTCGCCGTTGATTTATCATTTATTGGTGCGGAGCTAGCGGAGGATCAAGCCAACTATGTGGAGCATGAAAACGAGTTGAGTTTGCACGATCGTTTTCGCTTTGACGTATTTTTTCCGGGCTTCGATTGCGACCGTGCGATTGAAGAGGTGGAAGAGCTTCTCCGTGTTCCGGTGGAGAAGTCTCTATCTGATCGCTGGTACGAGTTTCTTTCGATTATAGACTTGTTCCGGGTGCATCACCGACCGTATCATCATGGATCTGGCGGGGAACATGAACGGTTTATTTCTCTCATGTGGCACGCGCAGAATGCAATGAGCAGCACGTATTCTGAAGCCGAACATGGGGGCCACATGCAGTGTTTGGAGAGGGTTGTGCGTAGAGTTCGCGAATCCACTCCACGAGCTGTTTTTGTCACGGGTTCGGAGCTGCATCAGATTCGCAGCAAGGGATGGAGTCGAGAAGTGTGGTCGGATAGTATAATTTTGCGCAACTACGGTACTCATGGAGTGGATGTACCAGTTACAGATTTGAGGGATTCCTACTCGAAGAGTCGATCATGGAGGGGTCAGACGGTTTATGCGAGTACATTGTCATCACCAAAAGGTGTGCGCAATGGGGAACGATTGAAAACTACTGTTGGTGCTAAGATTCATATTGAACCTGATACTGTCGTGCGACTGAGTGTAGCGTAGATCTAGGATTGCAGGCAAGACAGATGCTGATTAGAAGCGACACCCACACCCACACACACACACACAAACATGTGAGTTGAATTTCCGGATCTCTACATGGTATAGCGGGCGAAAAACGGAACCGCGATGTACAAATAAACAACCTTGGAGTTGAGCAGTTTATACACAAGACAAGTTGGAGCGAGATTGTGCTGGTTTCAAACGAAGCTTGGAAAGTGATGGCAACAATGCGCAGAGCGCCTCACAATGCAGCGCCGTTCTGTAACACGGGTGTACTGTTGGTTGCCTCGTTGTCGTGTGTTGGAACAAAGTTACGTTGCCGCCTACATCGCTTGATATCATTGGCTCACACGCCGAGCCATGACTGGAGCCGCGTCGTCCTGTCCAATCGTTACATTACAGTAATAACATGCATGTCATGTGTACCCTCACATCTTGAAATAGCTCGACTGTAACGCTAAAGCGACTGTCGGCAAGATACGGCAAACCGACGCAGAAGCCGCTGCCAGCCTCTTGTCCACCATGCACCCGTCTGGGCGTTTGGTTGCCCCTCATTCAAAGTTATGGCCATATTGCGGCGTGCGTAACCAGAATCAAACTTGTTAAATTTCACCCACTTACGTCACCATAGACAGCTCCCCATCATGGGGTCCCCATCTAAAAATACCGCACAACATTGCTCACTTGAAAAATGATTCAATTTCCGCGCATTAGGGAATGCGTCTCATTTCCGCCAATCATTCGCCGCCGTATTAGATACTTTCTGCCCTTATCTGCCCCGGCCAACACTCCCGTCCCCACATTACAGCAACAAAAAAACGGACCAATGGCCCCAATTGCACCGCATCCACCTAGGGTTTACAATATACCGTATTATATGCGCACGCAAATTTGGCGTCCAAGTCCAAACATTTCTCAAACCTCCCAAAACTTTTCCGTTCCCACACACGTATCCACGTAGTCCACCACCACACCAACCCCAGCAGTGCCGACGCGCCACACAGCGCGCGCTCCAGTCGCGCCGGGACCACGGCGTGCGCGCAGACGCAACCAACCGCCGTGCAGATGATTACGCAAACGACATCCAGCGGCACGTTGCGGCCATTACTATCATTTACGCGTCCATTCACGGTCGGACTGTATCCGTCGCGCATGCGCCCGATGCCGCGTCGCAACGCCAGCATGTCCGCGCCGCGACCGGCGCACGCGTACTCGGTCGCGCCGATGATGGAGGTGACGGACCGTCATTTCCGCGCGATGGCGCGTCTCATAAGCCGCCATTGCGTGCTGTACACGGAGATGGTGGTCGATCGCACGCTGATTCACAACGAGAATCTGCGACAATATTCGCTGCGAATCCCGTCGCCGCAGCAGCCGCTCGTGCTGCAATTGGGCGGCTCCGTGCCCGACGAGCTCGAACAGGCCGCGCGTATCGCCGCGTCCTACGGGTATACAGAGGTGAATTTGAACTGCGGCTGTCCGTCGCCAAAGGTCGCCGGCAAAGGTTGTTTCGGCGCCAGCCTCATGCGCACCCCGCATGTCGTCGCCCAGGCGACCCGTAGAATGAAGGCGGCTTTGCCCCCGTCGGTGCCGGTTACGGTGAAATGTCGTATTGGTGTGGATGATGAGGACTCGTATGAGGGGTTGTGCGATTTTGTTCGCATCGTGCATGTTGAAGGTGGTGTGTCGCATTTTTTGATCCATGCGCGAAAGGCGATTTTGGGCGGCTTGTCTCCCGCGCAGAATCGCACTATTCCGCCGTTGAAGTATGACTATGTTTATAGGTTGTTGAGAGACTTTCCGCATTTGACCTTCAGTATTAATGGAGGCTTGAAGACGATTGCCGATGTCGAGTCTCAGCTGGAGCTTGGTGTGCATGGCGTTATGGTTGGGCGTGCTGTTATGGATAAGCCGTGGCATGCGCTGTGTGACGTTGATAATGAAATTTATAAACAGCCCTGTTTGGATGAGCATGGCAATCACATGACGAGACGGTCTGTGCTGCGGAATTATGTGCAGTATGCCGAGCGTGAAATGAAGGAAACTGGTTGTTCGGTGCGTGCGTTGATAAAACCGCTACTCAATTTGTTCCATGGTGAACCGAATGGCAAAAAGTTTAGAAGGGTCATCGATGAAAGTCTACGAGATCGTGGTTTGAGCGTTGGTGATATCATTGAGAGAGCTTGTGCAGTGCTGTCGTCGGCTGTATTGGATGCTCCGCCGCCATCTGTTGTTGCAGCGTTGGAAGCTGATGAGGCTCCTGGATTGGGTGAGAGTAGTTTGTCCTGTGATAAGGCGTCTGAACTCGCGAGCTCAATTGAGTATATGAATCATAGTTTGGGGAAGAGCTCTCCTGCATCGCCCCTGGTGACATGACATCTGCATTGATTGTGTTGGCTTCAATCTGTTTGTACATAGACTATACTAAATTAAGCAAGTGCCAACTCGGATAAACTGAGATACTACAATACCGTCTTTGCCACGGCTCTGATTCATACGAGTTGCGAGCACAGTTTGTACCATTGATGGTAATTTTGTTGGGCTGGCAAGTTGCGGCATTTTGAAATTCATTGGTCGTCGATTTTGAATTTTGCAACCTCAACTCTTTTTTTTAAATTTTGCCCGCAGGGCGGGAAACGCTAATTGACTCACAAAGATTATTGCCGCAATCAACGATCGTTCTTTCTCAGAATCTGTTTCCTCTCAATGATACCATACCATTCCATCAATATCAGTCACGCAACTTGGAACCATCTTTGCGACAATAATTCCGACCTTCTCAAGCCCTGACAATTCTCAGTATTCGTAAAACATCTTCTCTATCGCGTTCCACCCACGATTTCACCAATCCGCGCAATCAATCCACAAGCTTTCAATGCATATTTCGCTTCTCCTTTTCTGCGCATAACAAGCATCCCAGCCCCGCAATGGCGGTCACTGCACGTTCTCGCGTGCGTGTCAACACACCGCCAACAATGGAAATCACATCATGGTTTATAGAACCGGTGACGACTTCAACCCGTCCAAATCAAACCGGTCCCGTCCGAGTGTGGGGGTCCGCAACAGACGGACGGGACAAGACCCGATGGTGGCGCTCGTCGTCCATTCAGCAACGCGTGTCCTCCCGAACGCTGAAGACGAGGTTTGGCACGTTGGTCAAATTGAAAGGTGCCATTTGCGAAGAATATGCGCGTAAACTTATGATGAATTCCGAGTCGATACAGACCTTTCGCGCAGGCTTCCCGCCAAAATGGCAGACCGTTCTGCCGCACTCGTTCAGTCCGGCAGTTTTTGAAAACAAGCTCAACGAACCGCGTCCCAGCCGGCGTTCAGATACGAATCTTTCCAAGAAAAAAACGAGCCAGTCTCTGGATTTGGCGCCGCGTGCGCCGACGGACAGGTCGGACCCGTCTTCGAGACGGAAGAGTAAGCGGAGAAAATCAGTTGCGTTTGCACATATTTCTCACCCGGAGAACACTGCTGATATCCCGCGAAAGAGAGTAAGGACGTCAAAGGTAAATAAGGTGGATGATGATGTTGATTCTGGAAAGACGAAATGGTCACAGGCGCAGATTTCTTCCTTCGAAAGACAGCGAAATTCAGTGCCTGCAGACGATCCCAACTATTGGCAGTCTATTGCCGGTGGCGTTCCTAGAAAGACAGCAGCTGAGTGTCGCAAGTTTTGGGAGTCCACGTGGGCGTCTCCAGCTCAGCAAAAGTCTCCGCGAAAGATCAAACGGGCTCGCTTCTCCCTTGATGAGCCAGTGAAGATAGGCAGTCCTGAAGTATCAATAGATTTACGAAAGGGAATGAAGGCGCGTCGAAGTACCAATTCTGTCAAGTTTAGAACAGAGGTGAGAAAAATGGCTGCTGCAGTTGCTCAGGCAGCAGACGACGAAGCGCTGGAGCCGAAAGTTGAAACACCAACGGCTGGTAATCGAAGCATCTTTGATTCAAATGTCAGTAATGTACCGAAATTTGCCACCAGTGGAACACCGGGATCTGAAGTGAGGAAGAGAAGGGCCACTGCGGAACAGCAGGGCATCGTTGCAACTCCAGAGATATTGGCACGGGGGAAGACGTTTGGATTGCGGGAAGCCGACCATTACATATCATTATTCAAGAGACGTGCTGCTTCTGCAACGGAGAATTAGTAGCATGTTTATCGCAAGCACATGTAGAAGTTATTCATCATTGAATGTTCGACATTCTCAATTGAGCGTCTTGAATGCTTTAGTGAAATAGAAGTTCTGGGAGGAGGTTGGCCACAAATGGTTGTACAGTGTATCGAGTAAGAACATAAAAAAGAAGACCAACAGATATAGAAATTGGTAGTGCAGGCAGTGCCTTCTTGTATACAGTCACCAGAAATAAGGTTGCGCATAGTCCGGCAAGGATAGCAACAAAACTTGTTATAGCAGTCATTGCTCCAGCTCGGCTTGCTTGAGCGACTAGAATCGAATAAAACACAAAGTCACCGAGGCCCAATTTGAGATGTGAGCCGAGTGTACCGACACGAATTTCGCCATCCGCCTCTCCATTGTCGGTGGTAGCGTCGCGGGTGTTACGTGAGTTTTTGTGGGTTGTCGATGACTGTGGGGGCGTATCCGTTGTGGTGTTACGATGCTTCTTTCGCAATTTATGGTCGCGTTGTCGGGGTTGAGTGGTCTCGACAGTATCAGGGGAGGGATTCAATTCAGCATCGATTTTAGTGACATCGGTCGCATCCTGTGCGTTTGCTGGCGGTTTTTTGTTGAATACAACGGAAGGTTGTGCGGCGATATCACGCCCAACGTCTTCCGGGTTAGTATCGTACACAAGGGCTGGCAACGGGTCGCCTCGTTCGCGCGCCGCATTGACGAGGAGTCGTAATGGGCCGCATGGCGCCAGCACGGCGAAAAGGTCCCAGACGACCAGTGCGCCGAGAATTGACCATGTGGCCCATTCGGGGAGCGTGCGAAAGAGATAGGCCATTAGTGCGGACATGACGATGAGGTAGGCTTGGTTGACGATGCGCGGTACGACGCCAAACACGGCAAATAGACCGGTGATTGTAAAGTTCCACACGGCGAGACAGAGCGTGATCCAGTCGAGATCAATGCATCGTGAACGACAAAATTCGAAAATGTAAACGCCGCCCACGTAGGCGAATATGAGGAAGACGGATAGCATGAGCCAGGCCATGATGAACTTTGTGCGGCCGGTTTTGTACAGCCAGACGAGTAGAAAGGTGAAGGCCACGATGAAGACGATGAATATTCCCACAAAGATGCCGGCGGTGGCGGCGGTATACTCGTTGCTAGAGCCAGAGTTATCCATTTCCGGGACGCTCTCCAACGTGATTTCCGCAAGGGTGCGTCCGTTTCCTAATGATTTGCAATCGCCCGATTCGCCGAGGCTGTGCACGAGCCAGACGGATAGCGCCATGCAGATCATGACTGGTATTAGGACGCGGGATATTGCGGTTGTCAAGGCATCGTATTGGGCTTGTCGCGAGTGCGGCATTGTTAAACGGTTAGTGGCCCTGGTTGGTAGACGGCTCGAAATGAGATGATAAGTTAACCATAGACCGGGTTGCGTTGCAATTTGCGAATGAGTTGAGAATTGTACGAAGCGATATGCGGACGATGTATCAATTTCAAGTTGATGACACGTTTACAGCGGAAATTGTTGGAGTTATATTTTATTGTTGCAAGGGCACCGAAGCAAATAATATCAAGTCGTATCCTGACTACACAAAGTCGTCGAGGATGAAAATTAGCTGAGCTGCATACGCTACATTTCGATTCCGTTCGTTAGCCACTTCAATCCTTCTCTCTCTTCTCACCAGTTACAGCTGGCGAAGCTACCAACGTTGAAACGTCTAGATCCGGATCTGGGTAAAATCTTGTCTGAAGGAACGCCATAAATCGCGAGCGATATAAACGTGGAGGTGCCACCGATGCTGCACTCGATGAACACGATTGCATTACACGCGCTCCATACTCCATTTTCTTCCGGAATCGAAATCGTTGCAAGAAATCAATGATGCCCATGCACACTCGCACTCCAGACTTTACTCCATCCTTGTCCTTTTGATAGCCGACAAAATAGGGTGCGTTCTCCTCATTCGCTCCAAACATCTCCTTGTAATAGGCATCTTCCTCCGGCATCATATCCGACAGCCCCAGCAACAGGCTATAGTCCATCACGCTGTGTGACTCCAAGTATGCAGAGTCACGCGAAAGCTGCGCCATGATCTTCTCGACTACTTCCGGTCGGAAATAAACCGGATCCGTAAAGTCTTGGTCTTTCAAAGTGACATTCTCGCTTTGCAGCTGCTCCGGCGATGCGTACCGCTTGTACGTTGACCCCTTCAGGTCGTACTTCCGGTCAATGAACACTTGTTCATTGAAGATAGACGCCATTACAACCATTCGAATGTGCCGATCACGAGTTGTTTGCACACTGAAGTGTGCCATGTATTTGGTCAGAAACGTTTTCGGGTTGTCACATATGTGTTTGTAGTAAGACGGCAGCATGGAAACCAGCATCTTTTCTTCGATGTGCTGGATAGTCTTCATAAAATAATTTTCATCATCAGTAATGTAGAACAGCGCTCCCGACTTACCGGGGGTTGGCAGTTCACGAACGCGCGACTCGGAGCATGTTGCCTCGATAAAGTCGCTTTCGGAGACGCCAAACTTTTCGCGAATCATGCGATACACAAACGGAGCGGGATGCACCCACTTTGCGAAGCGGTTAACATCGAAAACGGATCGATGGTCGTCGACAGGGTTGAAATCAAAGGCCAAACTTTCCTCAAAGTCTTTTGCGGTTGGACCACCATGGCCAGTGGAGTCTTCGAGTAATTCCGAAGTGTAGCGCAAGCCAAATTGGATGGAGAGCACAATTTCCCAGTTGCGATGGCCCTTGAACACAACCTGGCCATCCTTGACGCGCTTTCTGTGCTTGCCGACCGCAATCTTTGAGATGGTGGGAACGACTTTGGTAATTTGTTTCTTCAAAGCGTTGGTTCCCTTGGCGGGGTCTTTGCGCGAGGAGGCATCTTCACGGGCGGCTGACTGTCGTTTGGAGTGTTCACAAGGCGAAATGGGGAGTGTCTTCTCCGAATGTACAGGCTGAATAGTGTTGGGCGGCTCGATTCGCAAGTTGGCAACAGCCTCAGGCGGCATCTCAATTGGCTTGGAAAAATGGCTTGCAGCCATAGCGCCGCCACCGCTGCCGCTCACACGGCGCTTGTGATGGCTGGCGCGAGCGGTGCTACGTCGATTCATGAGGCCGGGGGCGGACATGGGCTGTCGGATGTCGGAATCAATTGGGTTGGGGGGCGGAGCGGAGGCGGCATGTTCCAACACGAGGACGTCAAATTTGTTGACGTTTGGATGCGGGTCTGCTGATTGCGGGATGGCGAGTGGAGGTACAGCGCGTTGGGGCATGGGCTCGGAGTGTGCCACCGAGTCGAGTGTGCATGCATCATCGGTCATTGGCGACAGTGGGGGAGGCTGCTGCGCATTTTGGTCGCGATCTGGTAGCATGTCCTTTACGATTGGCGGCACGCTGGGCTGTTGGTCGGTGTGTGGAACGACGCAGGACGGCGAGGGGTTGGCAGCACCCATCGGCGCGTGCAGCGACAACAGCGATGGCGATGTCGGTGGCGCGGTGTAATGGGCAACGGAGATGGTTCAGCAACACGATGCAAGTTGAATGGGAGATGTTGAGTGGATGATCGCAAGGCTCGGACAAGGCGGAACCGGCGAGATGTTGTGAATGGTGTGCGACGTAATGCAATAACAAATGGGAGGCGGGGCGGAACGGGACAAAGCAGAGCTGGACGCATGGGTCATCCTACAAGCTCTGTTGCCGACACGTTTCACAGCATTGAGGAGGAGGACGGACGCATGCGTGTACATCTTTCAAAATACCGGCCTTACAGTTGATGTCCCATTTTAAACTTGAAACTGTAATGCACTCTGCCGTTTATTGCTCTATTCTTCTAAATAGTGTGCATCTTGCTCGGATCAACTTTGTTCTTCTCTTCAACTGCATGCCCGAGCACATGTTCCTCCAGACGGTTCACATCCTTGGAAGAGCCCACGAAAAGCGGCACACTCATTTCCAAGCTCCACGCCGATAGTTCGAGTAAATGACGCTTCCCAACCGATGCGCGTCCCCCAGCTTGTCGTGCAACAAATGCCAGCGGAGCAGCCTCCGTCAGAAACTTGGCCAAGTCGCGCTTCTGCGGACCCGGCAGCATCAGAATCCCACCCTTAGTCAGCACGTTGTGAAAGTTGGCCACCAGATTGTTCAGATGACGGAACTTCTTGTTGCTTCCTTCCGCCTCCAATTCCTCCACATACTTACGCACACCATCAACCACATTCGGCAAAACTGACGTGTCGATAGAATACAACGGCCCCTCAGCTGGAGTGTGTACATGTTGTTTCGAGATCACAAAATGGCCAGTAATGGCATCCAGCGTGAACACATGTACACCGTATCCCATACTGAACGTGAGCGACGTAGACGAGCCGTACATGCAATAACCAGCCGCAACCTGTTCATACCCAGGCCTTTGCAACAGATCCGCCGTGTCGCCCTCTTTTCCGGGCGCAGACTTGCGGTAGTAGACGGAGAAAATAGAGCCCAGTGACGCTCCTGGAACACCGCACAGTGGATTGTAGACAACAATATAGTTTCCAACATCGGTGCCCGCCTCCAGTGCCATCGGCTGACTCGACAGCGAGCTGAAGATGAGACAGCACAGACCGGACGACGCGAGAGACGCATGAATTTGCGAGTTGGCAAATGATGCCAATGCCGAAAAGTTGGCATTCGGCGCATCACACAACTGTGCTCGCACGCATTTGAACGCCACACCGAGTTCGGTGATCAACAACGAAAGGTCGTTCGAACCATGCGGGAACTTGCGCTGCAGTTCCGTACAAAAGCGCTTGATTGTAAGCATGGGTTTCACATCGGCGGCGCCCTTGTCCGCCTTATCAAACTCTGGCGGTGGGATGTGCGTCATATCCAACCACGAATTGGACCTGCCCAGCGGAGCGTCATTGGGACCGTCTGCCTTAGCCTCCATTTCCTTGATGGCTTCATTGACAATTTCGCGAGCCTTGGACGTAGTAATGTAGAATTTGGACTCTTTCAATGTTGTATTCAAACAGTTGTGGTTCTTGTGCGTTACTTCACCCGAAATGAGCTTTTTCCAGCTCTCATGGCATTCTACGATAACTTCTTTGGCGTAATGAGCGGACTGCACCTGTTCACGGAAGGCGAAAACGTTGAGATCCTTTCCGTCCGGCACCTTGTATGTACGGAACCAGGAGAAAGTGGCGTGCACGAGACCAGGGAGTGCACGATAGAGATCCTCAATATCATTCATTTCATTGGCTAGGGGGTCATTGACGTTGACGACGATAATCTTCCAATCCATTTCACCCTCATCGATCATGCCGAGTACACCAAGTACTTTGACTTGGACGACCTCACCAACTTGGCAAGCATTCTTGCCAATTTCGCAGACATCGAGTGGATCACCGTCACCGAGGGCACCTGTCTCCATGTGCACCTGGGTGGGATCTTCCCAGGTCTGGGGGAAGCATCCGTAATTCCAAATGTAGCCCTTGTAGGGGTACACGTTGTGCACGAAACGCTTCTTGCCCTTCTTGGTGTCCTGCACGATTGGAGCGAGAGGGGATTTGGTGTGTAGCTCGAGCTTTGCATTGGTCCATCGAGGGATTTCACAGATGAAGTTGTAGATGCCAGCTTCCTTGTCGGCGTAGAGGGGAATGTCGTGGAGGGGGTTGACGATTCCGAAGCCGTCCTTGTTAAAATAGTACTTGAAATCAGCGTTGTCCTTCTCGGAGGGATCGTTGACCTGGACGAGGTTGTAGGGACTGGCGTTTGTTGTTCCCTCCGCCATGGTTTGATCGTTGTCCGGCATTGGGTCGGGTGCGGAATTAGTCGGGACGGACTTTGAGGATCGTGGAGACGGATTGGGATGAGAGGCGCGTGCTCTGGAGGAACGACGTTTACTACTGTGTTTAGACGACTTTTTTGTGACAGAGCCACGCTTCATAAATGCGAAACACGGAGTGAATAAGAGTGCACTGGCAGTTGTCGGATGAGAGAGACGTCGATTGGCGGGCGGAATCTATGACACTGTACGGTCGGGGCCTTGTGGACAGGAGGTATCGATGCGCAGCGCAGCGCTGCGTGTGGACGGTGCGGTGCGAAAGAATGGAGATGCACGTCCAATTTTCCATCATTTCCGCATTTCTCAATTGCAATCGGCTGTCAGGCTGCGCGTTTCGCCATGACGTTGCCCGTTTCCATCCTGTCCACAACTTGATTACACGCTTTTCATTCGCCCACTTGGCACTTTCCCCCCGTCCGTTGCCCTCTCTCAGATTCAGTGTCAGCCGAATCATATCCCGATGACCAACTCGCCAGTTACACGTGTTCAATGCAACACGCCGCCAGCACGTACACGTGCCCTTTCTATCCCTTGTACTCGAGATCGGATCCATCTCCTTCGCCGATACATCGATGCTGCCTGCCTGCCTGCCTGTCCAGCTACACTTCACCATGGATCGTTGCGCATTTGCATCGTCCATTCCCCTTTCCCTTGTACCAATCAACTCGTCTTCCAAAAATTCCCTGCTCCGTCCCAAACTGCCCCAATGTATCCGTCTACGACCCGTGCGCCCGTTTCGAATGCAATTGAATTCCAACGAAGAAAAGACGGATACAGAAACAGAAACAGAAACAGCGACCGAATCAACTCCGACGCCAAAGCCATGGTGGAAACGAGTCATGCAAGATGAACAATTCGACGACCTACGGACCTTCACACTAGCTTTCACCCTCGCACTCCTCGTCCGCGGCGTTGTCGTAGAGCCGCGTTACATTCCCAGTCTCTCCATGTACCCCACTTTCGATGTCGGCGATCAATTTCTAGTAGACAAACTCTCCAAATACGTGCGCATTCCACAATCAGGCGACATTGTTGTCTTCGAGCCACCGCGCGCCCTACAAGAACGTGGCTATCGAAAGAAAGATGCCTTTATTAAGCGCGTCGTTGCACGTGGCGGAGATACCGTGCGCATCTACGACGGTAAACTCGAGGTAAACGGCGAGGTGCGAAGCGAGCCCTTCATAAACGATCGTCCCAACTATGATTGGGGGCCCGGTCGCGTTCCGGAAGGCTACGTGATGGTGCTCGGCGACAATCGTAACAACAGCTATGATTCTCACATCTGGGGTTTCCTACCTCAGGAGAACATCATCGGTCGTGCAGCTGTGCGATACTGGCCACCTTCCCGTTTCGGCGCTTCGTTTTTCTAACCTAATCCGCCCCACATCCAGCTTGGAAACACACAGTTCACGTACGACGTATCGGGATGACACTATCATCGCTACAAATTCCGCCGCGCCGTCTGCTTGAACCGCTGTCGCGTCAGAAGCGCCAGTGATGCGCTTAAACAGAACCATGTCGTCGCATACGTGATGTGCGTCGAGGGCGGCGTACGAAATTGCATCAGCTCTTCGCGACTGCGAGGATGCGGCCACCCGCATTCTGGCAACGGTTCAAGCAGCTCCACCACGATGTGTCGACGACTCTTGTCGCCATGTCCAGATGTAGTTAACATATCGGTAGCATCAATGTAGTACCATTCTTGTTTGGATGGAATATTGTCAGGTGTGAATCGATTCTTCTCATCGCAACTGCGAACAACGGCTGTAAATTCGAATCGTTTTCCCATTTCACCCGCGTCTCCGTCTCCGTAATTACAAAGCGTCGTCGAACTGTCCACGCGTTTCAAAAACGAATTCGGCGACACAACTGCATGTTTCCTCTTTGAAGGGTCGGATAATCTCTGCGGGATCCACCCGCGATTCACCAAAATGACGTTGCCGTCTTCGAATTCAAATGGGGTTATCACCTGAAACCCAGTTGACCCGCCCCATTGCAGCACTGGAGTCGGTAGATGCTTTGGCGCGCTACGAGGCCCAACGAGCATTTCCTGTTCATGAATGAACCGCCCTGAAACTGCCACTCTTCTGTAATCCAATTCTTGGCCACTTTCAAAGAGATCTGATGCTTTGATTGTGTCACTAAAAAGGCTTCGCTGGCGCTCTTCGATGAGACTTTGCTTTCTGTCCAGTCTCTGAATTTGCCATACACCCAAAGAAAAGGTAACAGCAATCGGTACACCGAAGAACAGTGCAGATCCAAGTGTTGGCTTTGAATTGTAGTTAGCGCCCTGTGTCGCAACATTAAGCTTGTTGGCGTGCGCTTCTACGGCTGGTGGAATCTTGGAGGGAATCGTTGAGAAAAAAAAACTGCTGCGCAAGTACCTGTTCAATGAAGTTTTGGTGTGAGATGTAAGGCGTTGTATTGAATACATATTTGTCTGTAGCGCTTAGCGCTCGTGGATGATATCAGTCTAGCAAGTCAATGAGGGACTCTTGAAACAACTCTACACCATTTGGATTAAGAACATCAGTCTCTGTTCGGCGAGATTCGCCGGTGTTTGACCATGACAGTAATTGGCGTTCTAGATCATACTCAAAATCTGATAAATCTTTTTGAGCTGCAGACATAACAACGGCAGGCGCTCCGTACTTTTCGAAAAGAGCACTCAGATGCACCTGTTGCACATCCAGATCCGGTAACGTATTTGCACTTGCTTGGTGAAGAATGCCGGGAGGGATATCAATTACGCTGTAGTCTGCTCGAAGATAGAAGTGTTGCAAGCATTCAGGAATTCCATTTGGTGACGTTTCGCTGATTGCAACTTTCTCAAAGATGATACCGCTGAACTTTATGAAACGCCATCCTAACATTACTCGAACTTTCTCAACAAATGTTCGAGCTGTTTCAGAAGGAATGCCAGAGATAAAATATGTCAGTTAAGTAATAATAACAGCTTATAACCGCAAGATGAAGTTGTCAATACGTACACCGAATGAGTCGTCTAATCTCATTTGCATACGTCGTAGGAAGGGAAAGGAGGCTTTCTCCGGTGCTCGAAGCTTGAAATCGCCTTCGGCCAGCTCCGCCCAGGCTCAGAGAACTGCGAACAATCTTTCGTCGGCTTAACGCACCACTCACCTGGCTTGTCTCGGAAACAAGAGGTGCCGGAGCTAGAAAATTGAGCATCGTTTGTGGCTGCCGGTTACAGTTTTCGGCTTTTCACTGATTTGTGCTCTTTCAACTGAGCTCGTCAATACTACCAGATGGAGTATCAACTTAAAATTCCGACTCCTGTCTGTAAACGTGCGGTCACGAAATGATTGATGAAGTTGTGATGCTTTTTCAGCGAACCTTTCCACGAACAAGGTGATTGAAACGAGTATTGGCCGGCAATGAATTGCCAGTACATTCGTACCAACGGGTGGAATTGTAGCAGATGCGGGAGATAGTGTCCGGAGGAAAACCTTATTCCCTTCCCAGCAAATAAAATAATCATAAAACCCATATGCTGAAAAAGCCAAAAAAACCTTTCCAAGCTCTTGAAGGCGATCACTTGCCATCCGTACGCGGCAACAATATTGGCAAGTCGCAAGTCAGACTCGCTTCTGGCATAAGTGTACTAGACCTGCGTCTTCAATTGTCGACCAATCGCAGAGGACGCAACTTCCGTGTCAAATCCACTGTGAAAAATGCCGCCGGGAAGACGGCTTGGCACTGCCGCCGTAAAGGCAGAACAGCAGCGACGCGCATTTATGGCGCAGAAAGGTGACGCAATTTCTGCGGAGGCCGCCAAACAAATGAAGCTACAATTGTCTGCTTTTAAGACAAAGCTGGAGAAGTTTGCTGTTGACCATAAGAAAGAGATCCAGAGCGACCCTGTCTTTCGAGCCAAATTTCATGAAATGTGCGCATCAATTGGAGTGGATCCACTGACGTCGCGGAAAGGTGTTTGGGCAGACCTTCTTGGCGTGGGTGATTTCTACTATGAATTGGCGGTGCGCATCGTTGAGATATGCGTGGCGACACGGCCTCTCAATGGAGGTATCATATCGCTAGATGAATTGGTCACAGCTCTTAAGACTAGGAGGCTAACTTACACGGAAAAGATATCAACGTACGTTTTTCTGCTTTTAGCATGCTTTTTAGAACACTTGGTTCAGGGCATGTTTCTGACATGGTTTATATGTCGCGATTTCTACGTTTTGGTGTACTAGTGACGACGTTGAAAGAGCGGTCGCTAAACTCGGCGTACTTGGAAGTGGATACACAATCGTGACGGCCGGTAACAAGCGAATTGTTCGTTCGGTTCCGGTTGAATTGAGTTTAGATCACACGAATGCTCTTTCTGTGTGCGAAAATGGGTACACGAGTGCTACAAATTTACAGAAGAGTATGGGTTGGTCTACGCAACGGACTAATGATACGCTGAAATTCCTTCTTGATAATGAAATTGCATGGCTTGATTCTCAGTCTTCACCTGAAACATACTGGATTCTTGGTCTAGTACCAGGTGCATCATCGAAAGCTTGAATGCTACTGGCTTACTCAACATCACATAGGCAACATTTACCGCTCGTTTCTTTTGTTCATTCGACTACGATGCCCGTGGTCGTTTCATTATGCGAGTGATTCAAACTGTATATATATATCACACAAGGAAATTAACAGTAAAGTTGGTCGCAGGATAGAAGCCGATGAAGTCGATATTAAATATCGTCATTGAGCTCTTCAGTAAGGGCTGCAAGCTCTTCTTCTGATAGCTCCTCGTAGCGCTTTTTAATCACCTCATCTTCATAGTCACGCAGTTGTTGTGCATACGTCATTCCTTTCGTACCAACTCTGAACACATAAGTGGAGACCCATAATAACAAACTAAGCACAGATATAAACCCGGTAACAAGCTGCCCTGCAAGTATATCAGGAGTACCGAGGGTTGTAAGTAATGCTTTAACAGCATACACGATTGCAATTGCAGCAAAACCAAACTTGATGACGTCGCCGTTTGTCTGTAGTCTAAGTCCAAACATTCCAGAGTTTGCACGACCGTCATTGCGCTCAGAAGGTTTGTTACCATTTTCTTCTGTAGTCATTGTTGTGCGTGGAACTGCATAGCTGCCCCGATTGCGCGCAAGGCTGAAAAGTGGTCTGGATAGAGGCGATGTTTGATGCGTGGTGAAGGATGATGCTCGCAAAGTGGATGCATTGGAAATTGCCGGGATAAAGGTACACGTGAGGAAGGACATGGTTGATGTTGGGGGATAAAAGCAATAGGTGAGATGGAACTGGGGGGTGACTTGAGGAGACTCAGGACAGCCAGTGTAGTGTAGGGATCCCTGAGCTCAGCTTGAAAAAGAATAAAATATGGTTTGTATGATTCGCCGCGATTCCTGCTACAGCTGGGACTCACACAGATCACATAAGGCTTCGTTATATGGTCAAGCTCCCGTCTTTAATCAAGACGATTCAAAGGTGAAAAACGTCAATCGCATCTACTTCTCTACACTAACCCAGCTCGAACGAATGCGCAACCCCAGTGGATGAACCTATAATCTACTTCCAAATGAAGGGCCAATCGTTTGTGTCCCCGCTCTCACTTTTCAAAACTGTGTTCACACACAGAAACAATTCTACCGCATCGTTGTTATTCCCGCACCTTAATAGGTCATCTCCGCGCCATGGCAGTTGCATGTCAATGCGTGATTTTTGGGTACTTCCAAAGACAAAAACTGTCTTGACCACGGCTCTGGAGGCAAATATCAATGACTTCCTCTTTACAGAGCAATCCCAGTTCGATGCGTGGTCTACTCTTGGTTGTTTCAATTCTGTACTTGTCAATACTGATGGTGATTTCGATGGAGGCCAAGTTGTAAAAATACATTCCGCGGAGGATGTCGATGATCTCATGCGTCGTGCTGGCCCTATGATGACCATAGTGATGGACCCAACAGATTGGAAGGTTATTCCAGCCGAAAACTTGATTGCTTCATTCCAGAGTACGGACACCAAACTCTTTGCTATTGTTCAAACGGCAGAGGAGGCAAAGGCGATGTTTGGAATGTTGCAAATAGGGGTTGATGGTGTTGTACTTCGTTCAGACGATGTAAACGAAGTCTTGGCATTCGCAAAGCTGAAACGACAACTTGTAGATATGGTCGGCCAGTCCATACCTGGATTATCGCACGCAACAATTACCAACATTACACCAGTTGGAGCAGGGGAACGCGTTTGCGTAGACACATGTTCGCTTCTAGACGTCAATGAGGGGATGATGGTTGGCAACTCGTGTCAAGCTATGTTTCTAGTACTTTCCGAAGCTGCAGAAGTGGACTACGTCCCTTCACGACCGTTTCGCATAAATGCAGGGCCTGTTCATTCATACTGTATGGTACCAGGAGGAAAGACGAAATACTTGTCAGAGCTGCAAGCAGGCGACGAGGTACTCATCGCGGGAAATGGAGGTCAAACGTCCAGAACTGCAGTTGTAGGCCGCGCGAAGATAGAAACCAGACCATTGCTGCTCGTCGAAGTACAGCCTGATACCAAATCTTCCAGCCTGTGCTCCTTTTTCGTGCAGAATGCGGAGACAGTTCGACTTGCAGTTGTAGATTCAAACGGTGAACCAGCAATGAAAGGTGTAACTACCCTTCAACCGGGTGATCAATTGATTATGAAGACGGACGAAAAAGCACGTCACATTGGAATAGCAATTGAAGAGAGCTTACTTGAGAAATAAATATGATGTACAGCAGCCCATAACTATGGCTGTCGATGTCAGACTCGATAAAGCCAAGACTGACCATTCGACTAGTACGCTATCTCACTCCTTTTCCGCATCCCATTCGTCATTCTCCCATCCATCATTCCATCCATCTATATCTCCTCCAAGTCCGTTTTCTACTGCCGATTCCGCACGATTAGCACTGACAGGTTCATATGATTGGCCGCCCGTCGCTGCAAACAAGTTGCGCAATCCGCAGAAGGAAGTTTGCTTACAACCCACAATGATACCAACAAGGACCACGACACCGAATGCTACATATCCCAAAAATGAACCAATCTCCGCAATATTTAAATCTTTGAATGGGTTCCTCCGCGGATGTTTGAGAGGAGCTTGGGATGGCATGTCTTGCTCACCTTCCACATTTTTCGGAGGTCCTGCATTGCCTGAGGCCGAAGGTGCATCATTTTCAACTTGCTGCGGTTGTGACTCGGGAATGGAATCAGAGCCAGCAGTTTCCGGAGATTGGGCTTCCTCTTGTTCCGATGTTGTCCCATTTGCCGGGTCGGACGGAGGGACCGGAGGTTTCTCGTCTTGAGGAGCGGTTATCGGGCTGGGATTCGCGGGAGGCTGTTCAGATTGCGCTTGTGGTGGTGCTTTCACATCAAGATCATCAGCAGGAGTATCACCAGAAATAGGATGTGGAGTTGCCTTAGATGCCCCATCTCCCTTTTCATCTGGAACAGTCGGGGTTTTTGGATCTTTTACCGGGAGAGAACCATCGCCCTTACCTTCATTTTGATCGTTAGTTGTATCATCTTGCTCTTCAGGAGCAATTGCAGTTTCCGGTTCTTTCACAGGTAGCGTATTAGCACCATTATCGTCGTTCTGAATTGGTGCATCATCCACTGGTTTTGAATCAGACGAATCAGCGGGTTTCGGCTTCCTGGGTTCTGCAGCTGTATTCTCCGCACGCAAAGATTGTATTGACTCGGGATGGTGTGAATGATTTGTTCGTCGGACAGGTATTGCGGCCACTGTGTGCACAAAGTACACTAGAATTAGAAGAACTAGGAAATTGACAAAGATCTTCATGTAGGCGGGAAGAGGCAGCAGTCGACTGCGGGCACTGCTGTGAACTAGTTGAAGTCTTCGCGTCGTTGAAGATTACGACCGACGCCCTGTTGGGAAGATCAGCTGCGCTAAAAAGTTTTTCGCCAAATTGGATACATTTTTAAATTGGAACAAGCAACCACTGGAGGGTGTCTCAGCGAACTCATTTTTATCATGATTCAATGTCCGTCACGTACCAATTGCGTCATCAGCGATCTCATGCTTTCGCTTTTTGTTTGCACCAAAGCATCTTGTTCAGTACTTCGCATTTTGAGGTCACCCATTTGGTTGCAACGAACATTAACAGCTTTTGTCTGCATAGAGTTGATATTTGCTGGATTCCTTTCCAGTCTATGCACAAACGTACTGTACAACTAGGCGGGTGGGTAATGCCTGAAAAACTCCTTGGTAGATACTGGTCCGTGGACAATCGGCACACGATCAATATTCAATTCGCGTCTGTAGCTAAAATAGTTCGCATACCCTTATAAGGTTTCTTGATTCGATTAACAAAAGGAAGAGCAAAACTTGAATTTTTTTCCTCATTCACACAACTTCAATTGTTATCCGAGGTGAATCTCCACAGCATGACAAATAAGAGACAGTGTGTTAATGGCAAAGGTTGTGTATAAGGCGAAAACCAAGTAATAGTTCCCAATAATCTTTGTGATGATCTCCTCGATGGCACGTTCCTGTGAATAACGCATTTTGAATTGCAATCCAGATAAAAGGTAATAGAAGAAATCCATCGTAGCTGACGGAGGAGGCACGGAAGTTTTCGTATCGTTTCGATCTTTCGTTCAACAAAGAATCCATTCTCGACTGTGACTCGTAGTTTGGTATGGAAAAGAGTGTGAAGATACCGAGATGAAATGAATTCAGGATGACTGAAGCTCCTGTAGATAACAATGTCGGGTATACAGGGAAATTGTTTGTTTCGAATATTACCAACGCTTTGGTGGTTCGGATTTCCTCCACATCCGCGGAGAATTCTTGGCTCACTGATCTCTTCTGAGCGGAGATTTGGGGAAATATCTTAGTATCCTCCTTCGTTCATACCGAAATGGGAGAGAATATAGTTTGGAGAGAAAACTACTGAGCCTTGCCATCCCTTAGGAATTCCAGGCCAGAGGCGGTCCGGAATATCGATTTTTGAACATGTTCCCAGAATGCTTCCAGTTCTGGGACCTTAAAATATATTCGAAGTTCTCCCAGTGCATTTGTGCTCCAACTTTGCAGCTTCCGGCTTGTAAATCAAAACAAAGAATGTCTGAGTGACAGATCACAACTCCTGGGTTTCGTTGTTAGAATTTAACGTGCGATCGCGCAATGTTTCTCAGAAAATAAAGTTACGTAGGCACCGCGATACATCTTTCAATCAGGATTGCAGCCGGAAGATAGCATGCATATAGATTTTCGGCCGATTCTGGAACACATACTCACAATGGACTTCCAGCGAGAGTAATTATCATTTGCAACAGAGTTCATTCAATATCTTGATCTGATATGGAACTTTGTAAACCAGACTATCCTGCCCTCCCTCTGAAAATACTTGTGTGTCTGCAGTTGATGCAAAGAAAAGAAAAATATTCAAACGGCAGCATCCCCCGCCCACAGTCATTGGGGAGGAGAATAATTGTTCAACGCGTGTTTATGTACTACGGTCTTTATTCTCAAGTTCAAAAAAGGTCAACATAGAAAGCAGTGCGATAACTAGCTGTTTATCGTCGTTCCCATAAATAAGAGGTAGAAGTAGCAGAGAGTGCAAAATCCATGTCGTAGATTCTGAAAGAACTAATGTTCCTTTTCTCAACCCCTACCTTACAAGCGGCCCGGTCGCAAGTATTCATCTTCGGCACTAACAGTGCAACATACTCACTTTGGAAAAGGGCAATTACGCCGCTTAGTTTTGATCGTGTACAGCTAGTAGAAGGCCTGACATCTCTGATTGGAGACCACCAGTTTTCACCAAGCCAAGCCATTTTCCAAATTAAGATGTTCCAGGACTGAGCGTCAGTATTATTTCAGTTACGAATAAACAACTTCCACTTTTTTTCTGTTTTACAACGTTGAAGTTTAGATTTCAAGCGGTTAGGTGACAACTTCATCTAGAAAGAATACATGAACCTCGAAGACTCCTCCCAACGATGGGCTTATAATGGTGTTTGGTCAAGCTGAAGTATTTGTGGTGGATTTGATGAAATAACCATTCATGTATTGTTTTGCGCGAGTTCACAGTGCGCCTTCCGGTGCTATTGGAAGCCGCAGTCCCTTAGAATCAGTAGGCGCTCTGTGAGCTGTGCAAATCAAAACATGAAGAAGTAGCCATACTTTGACAAGAGAAAATAGAGTGAGACCATTGCCTGCCTTCACATTTCCTCCAGTTTTCTTTTGTATTGCGATACTTTAGATATTGTCACCAGTACCCGCTTAGAGCATTCGATAACTTATCGAAGTGTACTTTGAAACTTTTTCTCCGTTGTTAGGTTCCGTTTTCGTCCAGAAATGGTTAGGCACAGCATGGCGAAAACGAGAATCATCAGAAAAATCTCCTGATCTTTCAAGCGCCGCATTTTCGTGAACAGAAATGAAGATATGACATTCGTTTTTTTCCATAATCATGCCAATCTCAAGGATGACAAATATTTTGTGTAACTCTCAACCTGATATGCAGCATGGCCTAGTCAGGGAAACACATTGGTTGTGAAGACTCATAGTCAGCTTCAGTACTTTTACCTTGTCGCTCCATGGTACTCTAGCTTGGTGAGCAAATCGCATTCCGTTCTGATGCATAGAGTTGAATGAATGTGCATGAGCACGGGGCTTGGATATCAACAGATGTGCCTCATATGTTCAATTGAGAACCAGTAATTCTACTGACAGGCGTTGTGTTGAATGTTGCGTCGGAAATGGAGGGAAGAGAGGAAAAGGACTGGCGTTTGTTGAAGTATAGAATGTGCGGATGTGAGAGTATTAAAGCGATATAGGAATCAAATGATCACTGGATGAGGTTTATACACATAATACGTGTGTGGCTATTTGCCGTGCATGGGTGACAAATACAGCAATGACCTATGAAATATTAATCAATTTCAACCCAAATCTCGTTCCTTCTATTAGGCGTGAAAACTCGCGGCGAGTTATCTACTACAAGTTTGAAGTCGTTATCGGAGACAACGACGCGATTCGATTCAGCAAGCTGTTTCTTCAAAATACGATGTTGCTCTGCCACAATAGTGTCTGTGACAGCACCGAAAAAAACTTTCACGGCATATCGTGCTGTCGCGATTAGTCCGTCTGTATCATCCGAAATCTTGAGAGCATCGAAGAACCTTAAATAAATGCGTCCATCAATCTTATCAATACTGACCGGGCATGCACGCTCAAATTGCTTCCACACACAAACAAAACATGAATAGGCTGTAAATGGCAGAATTGGATTGAGATTCATTGCAAAGTACTCGAATTTGGAAGGGTTTCGCGGTAGAGCTCCGCCACTCGCGAACAGTTGGCGTATCTCATACGTCTTCTCCTTACATTGTACAGTATATAGAGGGGTGGCATCTACACTTGCGTCGGGTAGTTGCACATGGGAATGCTTCTGCACTTGGTTCCTGCGACTAAAGAAGGGCTCCGACGCACTGTGCTCAAACATGAGCAATTCATATGCGTCTGAAATGTTGAGCTTATCAACCGCTCTTCGAACATTGATGTTGCCAGTAGCAATTCCTGGAAACATAACAGCATCCTGCTGTTGAGGTTTCACGCCGGGTGCGAAGGAGAGACGAATGGCGGATTTGTCCTGCTGTACAGAGAAAGGGCCCTCAGAAGCGCAGAGATCACGTCGGTAGACATTGAGAAACCAGCTGTATTGACCAAGCAGAGGTATGGGGAATAAATTGGTACATACAGTGCCAGTTGGTCCTGGGGCAGCGATGAAGGCAGCATCTCGAGGTTTTGCAGCAGTTTCTATGGAGGCACGCGCAATTGAGAATGAAACATTGCGGAAGCGCTTAGGCTTGAGCGCAAGCGATGGCGGCGGAAGAAATGCGGACATTGACAAGAGTCAGCGAATGGCAGAAGATGCACCTCGCCACTTCACAACGGCATCATCTCAAAATATTGTAATTTTAGCGCAGCTTTGAGTGGTACGGCACGATCAAATCTCGATCATCCCTTTCGACTGCATCGGTACGGTATAAGTTGTTCGGCTGCAATTTCGCAACAGCGCTACCATGTGCGCCACTCAGATCGTTTGCGCTCTTCATCACTTGCACCATGAACACCGCTTTCGTCTCGCCGTGTATCTCTCTTCCACATCCCCAACGCTTTTCGCTAGTGTCTGCACCCACACCCTACCATATTGCCCCGGTTTGTCGCCCATTACAACATGCTCGCATAGTCCCTCATGCTTCGCTGTTTGACCCCCAGCACATACCGCATCCAGATGCTGAATCAGTCCAGTCCGTCTTCCCTGGTTGCTCAACCCCGCACCTAGAGCTTGATCAAGGTGCAGGCGCTGGTGTTGCTGGAACTGGTGATTGGCAAGGCGGTGGTGCTGGCGGTGGCGGTAATGACGGCCAGCGTGGCGATAGCTCAGATACGCCTGATGAAAAGTTATCAGCTCTGCTCCTTGCACGCAAAGCTACCCTATCTGATATACCTGCTGATATCATGGCCGCTTATCGCAATGGTATGATCACACTTGACGCCATCGCAAACTTTCTAACCGCGCAGGCAAATGTTCTCTCAAGATACCTCATGCGCGCCGGTCCGGGTATGCGCAATCGATTTCTCGCCGATAAGCTCTTCCTTCTCAAGATATTGATTGAAGAAGGTATTGGCATATGTGGTAAGCTATCCGCTGAATACGAACAACGACGCTCCGAGTTTTGGAAGCAGGGTGAGTTTGTGTTTGCAAATCTCATCACTGCCATATTAGCTGATTTCGCACTGGTCTATCTACCAGCCCCGTCTGTAGCGCTTACTCGTGCAGAGGGCACTGGCTTTGGTGCCTGGATAAGCAATTTATCTACAACTCTTCCAAGCAATATTTTCCAAACCGATCGTCCATTCACAATGGCACAGCGTGCTGGTGGCTTTGTCCTCAAGGCGTCCCAGTTGTTTACTGTAGGTATGCTTTGTTGCTTTGCGGGAGTAATTGTGACGAACGGCTTAGTATATGTGCGTGAAAAAATAGACAAATCCTATGTTCCCAAGACAGAGAAGCAGAACCCTTTGCTCGTATCAGTTCTCTATGCCACTTTCTTGGGTTTCTCGTCTGGTAGCCGATATCAGCTCGTGAATGGTGTCGAGAGTCACATATTCCCCCGCATCTTTGCGAATACGCCTAGAATCGCAGAGGAGGTAACGACATTCCTACTCCGCTATGGTAATACTTTCTGGGGTTCTCAGCAGTGGGTTATGTTCTGCAAATTTACTAATGTTCAGAAGACGAAGGAGTAGAGTCGCATTTACCATGAACATTATCATGCATGCAACGTTTTTCCTGTCTACCCTTTCAATCCAACTGCCTCACACCAATGTCTTGGTTGCCAAGCGGCGTGGCCTGTACGCACAGATCCCAAAAATGCTCCACGGAATGCTTCTTCAAATGATGACGACAGTTGCTGTCATTCCTCATTGTGACGGTCTGAAAAGAATCGAACGCGGATGATGAGATAGCACCCTCCCAAACCAGTAGGCAACTGTTATTTGTTTTCTCCTCTACGCCGACGTTGATCTCACTGCTTTCTCTTCCATCTGAGCTATTTTCGGCCACAGCAGACACAGCAACTTCATCATCAGTCCAGTTAATTCTGCGTAGCATAAGCTTTTTAAATTTCCGTACTGTCTTGGCTCCCCCTTCTGCCACAACAATACAAAAATTCTTCGCAAGCACAACCGTTCCGGTCATTCCTAACTGTCGTGCATTTACCCCAACCTTGAAGCGATGCTGCGGATTTTGCATACTTGCAACACGGAAAACGACAGCAAATAGCCCAGCTTCCTTGTCAATGTTTATTTTCTCCATGGCTTTTTCTCGTCGCTCCTCTTTAGTCTTCTTGTTCGCGGCATTTTCTGCTTCATGCTTTCGACGTCTTTCTTCCATCTGAGCACGTACCTCGGCATCTATCTTGGTCGGGTCTGCCGTTGTTTCATTTGCCAACACGCGCATCATGTTACTCAATTTTACCTTTGGCGGCGGAGGAGGAAGCAATCCTGCAGCAACCATCTCTTGCTGCTCTTTATGTACTTCTTGGCGACGTTGTCTGCGTAATTTCTTTGCTTCTTTTTTCGTCAACATTAGCGGTAGAACTGGAGGTGGTCGAGGAGAAATTGCAGGTTTGATAGGTGGAGGATGATGTATGTAATGTGTAATTCGCCGTTCTCGCAACTGAAATTCTGCTTCTTGTACATCGCCTTTACCAATTTGGTCATTCACCGGTTGGATAAAAGGTAGGTCCCACCACTCCCATTCTGGAATTGTGTGCAATGCATTGTCAAAACGCAAGTCTTCTGCCAGCGGTGGTAAAACAGGTAGAGAAGCATGCTGAGAATCGTTTTCTCTCAGCTGTGCTTTATAGGCTTCTTGTATTGCCTGAATGTTCGCCTTAGCACGCTGCTGCTCAGCCTTTGCAACAATTTCATTTTTCTGAACAAACTTGAATTCAGGACGGGGCGTTCTGGTACGACCCGGTATCCGGATAGATGGATCAAAATAGGGGTTTTGAGTAGGGTCCGTTTCCAGGAGGTCGGCTTCTGAAACACGCAATACTGAAGCGACCTGACGGTCCTTGTGCAAGCGTTTGTTAATTGATAGTGTCGGATTTGGCTTTACAGGAATGGAAGTGACATGCTTCAAGGAACTGGGCTTCGAGGGCGGAGGAGGTGCGGAAGAAGAAACAGGAATAGAAGGTGTAGGTTCTGAGAAGCGAGAACGACCAGTGCGTCTGCGTTTAGCAGGTGCAGCTGCAGGCACGTTTGAGCTGTTAGGAGTTGTAGATGGCTGAGAAAAACGGGTTCTAAGGGCAGAAACGGCTGAGTTAGTGGTGGGCGTGGGAGCTTGAGGCTGCTGCGCATGAGTGTTATTCGGGGTGGGTTTCTCTTCAGCGACAGTGCGGAAGCGGGACAGGCGGCGTTTCTTCTGCACAGGCTTGGGATTTTCTACTGGAGCATCCATCTTCTGGGATGTAAGTGTGGGAATTGGACTTGAACCTTCCCAGCAAAACGTCTGCCAGTTCCTATACAGGCGAAGCGAGGAAACGAAATTGTTGATCGCCTCGAGAAGATTGTATTTCCGGTGGTAATTTCATTACCCTGCTATTGGCCAATCGAGGGAGGGCAGAAAAGTCCTCACTGGTCTGTGACAATTTCCAAAGGGTATACCCAGTTTTTGTAGCCAGACTTTTCCCACAACCAAGGCATAACTCATGACCTCGAGAAATGATTTTTACGCTCAGCACTACAAAACTATCTTATTTGTGAACGAGAACGCTGCGTCATCACGTACACACTTAACCAGTGTTTTGCAAAGCAGATGACAAGCCCTTCATCGAAATAACAAGGGCATCTACGAGAGCTGCACTCTGCTTCGGGTCCACTCCTTCCTTCACAATCCCTCTATCGGATACATCCCTCCATCTCTTTAACAATTCGATCTGGGCCAGATTCATTGGTGTCAACCATTCTCTTCTCGTATTAATCGCGCGCTGTTGCACGCGATCTTTGTCCAACAATTTCTTCTCGTTTGATACCTTCAA
The DNA here is from genome assembly GCA_030407315.1 of Asparagopsis taxiformis. NCBI lineage: Eukaryota > Rhodophyta > Florideophyceae > Bonnemaisoniales > Bonnemaisoniaceae > Asparagopsis > Asparagopsis taxiformis. The sequence continues at coordinate 24,020 of JALQPE010002263.1, read as the reverse complement.
CACCAACTCGATAGTTTCTACGAGAAGGTTTCTCAACATGTCCCCAAACTTCCTTTGCTCTACGTCATTGACAAGGACCTCGTCGTACCTACTGGAGATGTGGGGATCTGCCTTCGCAAGAACCATTTCAATCAGGTCGAAAAACGAGCGGAAGAATGGCCACTGTTCATACATTTCTCGCAAAAGTGCAGGCCCACCTTCCATGGACAGGCCTTCCTGCAATGCAGTCCCCAGTCCAAGCCATACCGGAAGGTGAAGTCTAGTTTGAGTCCAAGCAAAAACCCATGGAATTGCACGAAGTGTTTCAACACCTCCTTCCTTCCGCTTTTGCGGCCTTGAACCAATGTTCAACAATCCAAGTTCTTGTTCGGGTGTTGCAGATCGGAAATATTGGACGAACCTTGAGTCACCATGTACAATGTCTCGGTATTTCTTACAAGAGATCACGGACAACTTGTCCATTAATTCTCTGTATGCAGGCTTAACTGGAACAGCATCCGTCAGATCTACTTTCATAACAGCAGTAGTATATGTTTCTAGAGCCTTGAAGGCCAGAGCGGGGAGACCAAAGTCCTGTTCCATGACCTCACCTTGAATGGTTACTCGCAGGTACTGATTAACTGTTCCAGGAGGCTGAGATAGAATAGCAAGATGCTGTGGGCCTCCTCCTCGGCCTACGGTACCACCACGGCCATGGAAAAAGCGTAGAGTAACATTGTGCTGGGATGCAACCTGAGCCATACTCTCTTGAGCCTTGTAGAGCTCCCATGCTGATGTGAGACGGCCGCCATCCTTCCCACTGTCAGAGTAACCAACCATGACCTCTTGAACTGAATCGAACCGTTCTGCCAGGTGCTTTCTGTACCACTTGTTTTCAAACAGTGCACCTAAGACATGCGTGGAATTCTGTAGTGCTCCAATGGTCTCCAGTAGAGGAACGACGCGCAAAGTGCTTGCTCCGTCATCTTTGGAGAACTCACGTTGCAACACTTCTACAGCGAGTACATCAGATGGTTCCATACACATAGAAATGATGTACGCTCCGAGAGCTTCAGTACTCAAATCGGAGAGAGTATCGAATGTATCAAGTACATCTTTTGCTTTGCCAGTGGCAGGGTGCGACCTAGGAATGAGTGGTCTCTTGCTTTCTAGAATGGAAGAGAGGAATGACATCCTATCCTTCTCCTCTAAATCAGTATATTTCTTCATTCCAATGAACTCTGTAATCACATCAAGAGCTCCTGAGTGTTGCTCAGCCTCCTGCCGGATGTCAAGCTTCACTATAGTGAGCCCGAAGATGTGCACACGACGAATAAGATCTTTGAGGACTCCATCGGCAATAATACCATCTCCTGTTTGGTGAAGTGACCTGTACATGATGTTGAGGGGTTCGAGCAGCTCTTCTTGAGAGGAATACACTGGTCTGGCAGGATTATGAGGCGGTGGCTGGCGCTTGGCAAGCTTGGCTTCCCAGAAGTCACGAGTCGCGTTTATACGATCGCGGATATGCGCCAAACATACTCGGAAGGGCTCTGTGGGCGGCACATGATTCCAAAATTCCTTGTACTTGATACGATTGTGCGGCGCAAATTCTGGGCGCTTATCAGTGATGTCCCTGATTTCCTCGTCAATCTTGGCATTGTAGTCAAGCAATTCTTGAGAACCGTAATGAAGAGAGAGGTCGAAGAGAAGTTTTTCGATTTCAACGAGGTAGAGGCATGCAGCCCTGTACCTGTTGATAGCAACGACTTCAACAGTGACAGCGGGTGTGACAAAAGGGTTTCCATCGCGGTCACCTCCGGCCCAGGAACCGAAGAGGAAGGGGCGGGCATCAATAGGAAGGGGTTCCAGGGAATGCTTTGCAAGAAAAGCGTCAACAGATCTTAGATAGCGCGTTGTACCCTCCCAAACTGTGTCTTCTATGACATGCAGGATATTTCTGGCTTCATCCTCCGGCTTGGGTTTGGCCCTACGAACTTCATCGGTTCGCCAGAGTGCAAGAAGGTTGGCGCGGAGAACTTCGTCGTTGGTTTGCTGTTCAAATGGAGTGAGATATTGATCGTGGTTCGCTTCAACACAATGTGCAATGATGTGGAGTTTAGACAGGAGGGATCTTCTAACGGCTTGGGTAGGATGGGCAGTAAGGACCATTTCTACAGTTTGGTTGGCCAACTGGTTGCGAATTTCTACAGGGGTACGGCCGGCCTTGAGGAGATCTCCAGCAACAACATCGAGACCATGGGTAGTAAGAATGGAGCCTTCACCTCGATGGTAGGCTCGTCGACGACGGATACGGTGGACATGCTCAGCAAGATTGGCAAGGTTACACATGTTGGAAAAGATTGAACCGACAAGTGTGAGCTGATCAACGTCGAAGCTGCTGATGAGTGAGGAAAGGTTTTCGAATGCTGCATCATCACGGATTGATTCATCATATATTTTAGCTAAGTGACGCACTTTTTCCACGAGAGCTACTTGCTCGCTCTTTGAGCTGCCCTTGATGAGGAGCATAAGGGTATCGCAAAGATGCTGAACATCGTGCTGCAATGGGGTGAGGAATTCGATAGAGTCACTGCGTTTGGTGGTATTCTGGAGAGAATCATTGATGAGTTGCGTAACACGCAACGGCAAGTTGGGGGATGGAGACATTTCTTGATGGTTCACCAACGAGAGCGTCGAACGGGTGGCATGTTACATGCAGTATTTATATCGACGGAAGAGGCCGGGAGGGAGGTCAAGTAACAGTATCTGGATGGTGCGGTTGGTGGTTATGGACTGCGTTGCGCATCTGAACGAGTTGGATATTCTGTATGCGCCGTGAACGGTTACGCAATATGCGGTGTTGAGAAGTCCTGTGCGGCACGACGTTGTAGTTGGGAGGATTTGATTGGTTCTTGCGAGACCCAACGTGTTTTGATTGGCCATTCGTACCACTCTGGACATGACATATTTGCATGCACTGTCGAGGCACGGAGCATTATGTTCTCTACCTCATTTCACCGCCTCAGCGAATTGCTCATGCTGCACTCGCTATGTCTGCAAAATTTGCCAAAATGCCAAATATTCAGTCCGCCGTCAACAGTTGCCACGAGCCAGTGCCCTGCTATTACGATATCCTTAATTTTCCTCGCACACGGGTAACTTCCCATGCATCTCCCGTTGCCCACATCAAACACACTCAAGAATCCGCTCATTCGTCCAGCGACGATCAACATTCCGTCCCCAGCCATCCAGCCCCAATCAAATGGCGTGTTTGGCACACGCTGCTCGCGCAATTTCTCAACAGTAATCGGTGTCCCTGTTCGTATTCGAACTACCCGCCCGTCAGAAACAATTCCCTCTAATGCTGCACGTCCGTTTGCTCCCGCAGGAACCATTCTCAATTGCACATCATCTTCGCATCCAGTTAATGAAAATTCCCCCGATGCTCGTGCACTTGATGTGAATACATCGGTGCAGAACACTACTCGGTTCCGTTCGATTTGGTCATCTCCATTCACTTGTTGCACCTCGATTAAAACCCTTCGCCCGTCCTGCAGGATTCGACTCCCATACGTCTTACCGTCCAAGCTACGCACAACGTCCACCAATGCTTCACTACGCCCTACTCCTATATCAAATAACTTTTCATCTCTCACCACCTCCCATATCGCATATCTTCCTTCTTGTTCACCATCTACTACCACACCGCTTATCAAAAACCCACCAGTTTCTACACATTCCGTTCGTACCAGACGTCCAAAAGCAGCTGGGATATCTCTGCGCAGACAAACCAGATTACCATCCATCAAATCTACAACAAGCATATTTCCATCGACTGTAAAATATATTATATGCTTCCCTTTACCAGCCAGGAGGAACACTTTCGGCATATGTAACGCATCCTGTGTAAACATGCTGCTTAGTTCGGACTCAAAAACTGGAATTCGTATAGTGTGCACAGTTTTCCCAGACCGTACGTCTATCAGCCTCAACGCAACTGTTCCATCTCCACCTTGCTGTGCGCATCTGGATTCAATGAATGCCAACTGACAATTTGGCATTTCCAGGCACATTTCCAATAGATCTACATCATTCGTACACAGCTCATCCACATTTCGTTCCCAATTTCCGGGATAACCTCTGATATTTTTGTTTGACGCATCGTACAGCACCACATTTTCCCCAACAGCTGCAATAATCCGCGTATACTCGAAACCCGGAAGAAACTCTGCCCTTGGTGGATATCGCAACGCACGGGAATGTCGATAAAGCTTCGCCCAGGACACGTCGGCAGAGAGATTTTGTGGTGGACCAATATGGTTGTGCAACGAAAGAAACCTTTCACGAAACATTTCTTCTGAAACAATTGCTTTATGGTGCATCTTGCTGACTTCCTGCAAATCTGAAAGCGTACGGACAGGAAGGTGCGCCGCGATCTGGCGCCATATATCCTCGGGTAATGATGGACATTTCGAACATTTTTTGCCGCACATCGATCGTTTGCTGCGGTAGCCGTTGTCTTATGCAGTGGAGTTGAACCCAAGGTAACTAAAATGCTTCCACGGGGGTGGCCAATGCGTGGCATATTTATAATGCAGGCGAGTCTCAATTCCCGTAGATGTGCTTCTTGTGAGACACAATAATAGGGTGAATATTTTTGAAGGCAAGGAAAAGAAGCACCAGCGCCCCAAAAGACACCAGCGTTGTCTCCAGTAGAGCTTTCAGTCAGTTTCTAAAAATATGCTAAATTAAATTGGTTTATTCAGGAGAACTGGAAAAACGACCAAAAAAATAAAAATAGATAAAAAATGATGCATCCTTTCTAGTGTCTATCGGACACTAAAATTTCCTCATATGAGGTCAACCCTGGCCTCATATGAGGCAGAAAAACAAATCACTAGAATTTATTAGAATTTAACATTCCGGCTTTATATCGCCTTTACAAAACTTTTAACGTGAGCATTGCATTCTATAAAGCATTTCATCCCAGGCGGGCACATGTCCTCGCCTGGCTGAGTGGTTAACGCCTCTCGGGAAAGCCAGAGGGCGGAGGTTCGACTCCTCGCTGAGATGCTTAGGCAGCTCGAAAATTCTCTTCGGAGAACTCGCCGATTCTTAGTTGCAACTTCTGCTTTAGGATGCTTACGCGCCCACTTGAACATGAGACAGAATAAGGTGACATTTCATAAAGGGGAATTCCGCCATAAGCAGAAGTTTACTGAGCAAGTCGAGAACGCCAGTCAGAATCGGAGGGGGCTACAGGAATACCTAATTTTTCTATTTTGGACATCGATGCGTGATTAAAACGCGTTTAAAGCACCCATAGAGAGATCAAACCTAGTAAAAGGGACCTTCGTAGGAAAGATTGTGACACATCTCGACATTCTTTTTGAAGCAATCACGACCAGTCTGATGGTGACAGATAAAGACATCCTTTTGATATAGTCGTTTGTAAGTAGAGCATACGAACTTCGACTTCTTTGTTCCCTTGCAAATATCGCAGCGACCTTGATAGATAGCATTGCTATGTGTGATGCAATTTATTTCGTCGACGCGCGCGCGTTCGCTGCAATTGCGTCGGGATGAATTTGCGTACATCTATCTTAGTTAGTTAGTAAGCGAGCGTATGCGTGGCGTTTTGATTACGTGTCACGGAGCGTCGATGAGAGCGCGTGCGCGCGAACGTTGCCACGAAACTGCGAGCCCGGCGCCACGTGTAGCGATTTTTACGAATTTACCTTTATTTCTGTAGGACCTTAGCCCTTGTAGATAGATTGTACCTCCGAGGAGGATAAGCGGATAGGGGTAAGGCTTCGAACTCACGAGTGAGAGCGCCGATTACACGAGGCTGACGCCTCGTGCGATCCTAGTAGCCCGAGGGCGGTGTCGGGTGGATCGATCCCTCGGAGCCCAGACACCTGTCTCCCAACCCGGTAGCGGGTGGTAGAGCGGGGTCCGGGAGGGCTGGATCTAACCTGCCGGAGGGATCTATCGGCCGTGGCCGTCCTCAACCCACTTAAGGGTTAACTAGGCACTTAGCGCGATGGATCCCCGCGGGAAATTGTGGTCGCCTCCACGCGTGGCTGCCCACACGACGGATTCCGCAACTGTGATACCGCTGGCGGCTCCGGTCGAGACCGATTGAGAAGCCCACGGGCGTTAGTTCGGTTGACCGGCTGGGAGTGCCGAACCGACAGCGCTCCCAGTCGGTAGCCTTGTCCCGGTGGGCGGAAGGCCACTCCCGGTCGCCTGACGGCGTTAAAAGAAGCGGGAAGGTGGTCCACTACCGCGGAGACGAAATGCCCTAGGGCAATCCACGTGCACTCCCACAGGAGGAGGCTCGCGGCGGGCAATTGGGGAAATGTGCGAGCGATCCCCAATTGGAGATCGAAACGGAGCAGCGGGTATCCTGTGAAGGAATTGCCGCCGCCGTTTAGTTGTAAGTTAAACGACCACGGTCGAAATATTTGGAACCGAGACGATCTACCTTTATTGTAGCTTAGTGGTCAGTCCGTTGACCTTAAATGGTCAACGAGACTGCCGGGACCGGACCAGGACCAATGGTCCCGGTCCGGCGTCCAATGGACCTTGTGGGGTGTTTATGCGGCCCAGGGGCCTTAAAGAGTAAGCTGCTACGTTGCTACGTGTAAACTAATAGAAACGGCCAGCCGTAACGTAAACGTGCACAACTGTAACGGGAGAATCCTCCCGCTCGCACACGTGTGTGACTAATCGCGCCTATATCGCTACACGTTGCACGCTCGCCGAAGGGTCCCGCGCAAGCAATGTGGCCCGGTGCCAATGCAAGGCGGCACGCGCCCATTCGCCCTTGGGCGACAGTTCCCTTGCCACGTCACTGCGGCTAGTGATTACCAACGCGGCTCTTCGCGGCTGATTCCTTATCGAGCACCCACTCACGCTCTCGAACGTACCGCTTAAGCGACCCCTCCTGGCGCCCATTCCAGACGCCTGGAATTATCCTCCCGCGACCGCTCGCAGCGCAATACGGGACGAGTCCCACACTCTCCCCTTCTTAAACTGGCGCGCTCCTGCGCGCAGGTACGTCTGTGTTCTCGGAAATGGACGCGGACGTCCACAACCTCTAGTACACCTAGTATTACTAGGCGGACGTCCATGTTCTCCAGTATTTTTGGATGTCCGCCTAGAACCGGACGTCCATGCGGTCTAGTACGTCTAGTATTACTAGGGCGACATTCATTGTTTCTAGTACCACGGATGTCCCCCTCGGGATGGACTTCCGCCATGTCTATGTCCACCTAGGACGGGCGCCGGTTCAGAAATTCAAAAATTTCGACCCCAGAAATTTCTGCCGCCGTGCTCGACATGGATGTCCGCATCCATCACGGCGACCACTCTATTTTTCCTTGTCGGTCGACTCCAATTTCGTCTTTAATTTTTTCATCCTCTCGCTCACACCCCCTTCCAGTTGGTGCTCACCTCCCCCGTACTGTACCTCAAACACCCCCAATACCACTCTAGCACGCATTTTCAGCTACCTATCCCCCCTTCAACGGTGCACACCTCCATTCCATACCTACTTTTCTGCTCTACCATACAGATTTCGTATAACCAGTCCTCATACTACCTCAGAATAGGAAAAAACACCCCCTGTCTCCTCGACCATGCTCTCCCCCATCACCTTTGAAACGTATTGTTCTTCAATACCCTCTCTCCTCTACCTTCAACCCCTCTCCTTCGCCCTCTCCACAAACTTCCCCTGCAGCTTACTCTTCCAAAACCTCTCACTCCCCATCCCGTACCCGACCTGCTCCACCCCGCCCTCCCTCACCTGCTACATGCCCCCCACGCCATCCGCATCTTCGATACTGTATACACCACCACCACCGGCCCACGCTCCCGCTCCCCCGCCGTCTCCCCAGAAACCTCCCCGCTCTGAACCACATATCAACCCCCCACTTCGCACCCTTCCTCCCACTCCCCTCCCTCCCCAAATACAATAACCCCCTTGTTCTCCATCACATCCCCACTCACCACAGCCAGAACAGACGCCACCCCCCTCCCCCTCTTTCTCCTCACTTTCCTAAAACCCCCTCCTCTCGGCGCCTTCAACCGCACCCTCCTACGGTCCCACCTAAACACCTCCTCTGCCCTCACTACCCCAACACCCGCAGCGTCTCCCCAATCCCCATAATATGCTTGTCGGCACTCCTCTCCGAATCACACTCCAATCTAAACCCGCACTCCGTACATTTCCACCTCCCCCTGTACCATCCCAAGATTGCATCCCTCCACAGAACACATCCTCATACCACAGAAGAATTTTCTTCCTCTCATAGGTCATCCTTAAAACCTCCATCTGCTCCATGTAAATTTCGATGTAAATATTTTCTCCACTATGCAATCTCAAACATGTATGAGCGTATGCCTTTCCGCTTTGTCAACTCTGAATATTGGTACTCATGTATTCATAAAATAGGGCCACCCACATCCCTATCCCGTTCTGCAAGCTTTACAAACCACTAGACGCATACTCCACAACTATACAACAAACACTACTCGCTATTTCAGACGACGCAGTACACAAGTAGCGTAGTCTCAACCTTCCGTGACGCCTTCCCTGATGCGTACAAGTGCGAAACACGTCTAGACGTATATCAGAAGTGAGTGCGGGAATTTTCGGCACAGGAGATGCTGGGCCACCAAATTGATTTTTCGGAAATTTTAGAATTTCTGGGCTGGCCAGCAGTGCAATCGAGCTGGACATCCACCGGACGTCCATTTCAGGTTGGTCTTGAGAGAGTGGGGTGGGACCATGATGGAACAAGGACCAAGACCTGTCCCTGGCGTATTGAGCCTGAAATCGACCCTTCGTCAGACGCCATTTAGCCTTACAGTTAGTGCTTACAGAAGCCAGTGACAACCCCACTCGGGGCGGCGGCCGGTGCCTGGGGCCGTTGTGGCCAAATTAGACACCCTGATTTGAATTAAAATTTGGGCTATTCTCAAAAACATGCACATGTGAACATGTTTTTGAGATGGGGGTGTGCCGTACGGCACAATCGACCGCCCAAATCGATGTTTTTTGCAATATTTTTTTGTGCCTGAAATTGTAGAATTTCTGGTCTGGCCAGCAATGCATCTGAGCTGGACATCCACCGGACGTCCATTTCAGGTTGATCGTGTATCGTGCACGTCCACCCATTACCGGAAGCAAGTAGGCGATGAAGCACGTACAAACCCAATTGTTCTGCTATTTCTAGCATAGACCATCGAGTCTAGAGATGTGAGGGAATCGTCCTGGAAATCATGCTCCAGCCCACGAGGGAATGGACAATCTAGTTTGAAAGCATGGAACGGAAGTACATTATAGTAGGTTCATAGATTGAAAGTGATAAAGGAGATGATTATATTCTCGATAATTGTTTCCTAAAGTAGTTGTTGTTAAGCTATCTAGCCGTCGGAAAATTGTTCTTCGTCTTCGTCCTCATCATAATCAGGATCTCCCGGCATAATAGGCATGAACGGGACATCAGTAATTGTGTAGGATATAGGCTTGCGTTCTGGCTTGCGTTCTGCCGTCTTCATCCGCATCATTCCGAGCTGCCCTGTCTTCGGCCTACGATCTTTCTTGACCGGGATGGGAACAACTGTCTTGTGGCGAACATTGACAGGTGCCGGTTGACTTTGCCTGGCAGACCGGCGCGGAGCATTGGGGATTACTTCTTCTTCGAATCCCAACCGCCTGATGAAACCAAACGAAACATTGTCGGGAATCGGATACGACGCATTCCTGAAATACGTGTGATACCTCGTTGTCGTGTGTGACACAACTCTGTCGACATGCCCTGCCCCGGCATGTTGTACATGGCCGTGACCGATGAAGACTGAACGTGGCGGAACAATTACCTTCTTCAGCTTCATCGTCTTGGCGTATATATCTAATTCCAGCGCTTTGGAAAAGACGTACTTGTGAGACCCTGGACACACCCAGATAGGGAATGGGTCATCTCCGTTGGCAATAACAAAGTAACCCGGAAGTTGATCTTTGCGGTCGCGAGGAGGAACAGGGAAATCATTGTGTGGGACCTGCCGAGGACACCCCTTTCCCGTTATCAAAAACCGTCCCCCAGATGCCGGCATGACAAGTTTTTCTCCCGGTAAACCGCACTCCTCCAGCCCTATCAGCCGGACAAGGATTCCCAACCACACATCCAGCAGGGCTCGCCGCGTCACAAACTTGAACCGGTCGATATGCGTCTCATCGTTCTCGGCATAGTCAACCAGGCAGTGGCGCGTAGACGTGAAGCGAGCCCTCCCCTCATTCCGGTTCTTCTCATCTGTTTCATCGTCCCCTGTATTGACAATGGGACTCCACAGCTGCCGGTTCCCAGGGTCCTTGTGCACCTGCTCCCCCTCCCATGTTCCCAAGAAGTACCGAAACAATTCCTGGTTAGGAATTTCTTCCATGAGACCCAAGTCAAATGGGAACTTGTCCGACGCATCGAGGTAGCTTACATCCGCGAAATTGTGCATCACCGTATACACTCGCTCATTGATTTCCGTTCGGCAATTGTGGAAGTACGCCATACCAGTGCCGGCCTCATACGAATCCTTCCAGCTTGTAGACATTCGCGCAACCTGGGCGAAGTCCAGCCTCGAGGGTAGAAACGTCGATGTAGGCTCACACATCGCCTTGGCAGCCATCTTCCACGCTGCGTGTGGAACAACGTTAGTTCTAGACAGCTGGTACGAGCTACGGACACGCTGTCCTTACGAAACGAAACGAACGAACAGTCCACCCGCTGGTGTTTGACTGTATGTTAGGTAGAACGGTAGAGGTAGGTTAGGGAGTAGACACGAGCGTCACGACGCAACAATCCACGCGAGGATTACGTTAGCAAACGAGGTGGTACGTCACCGGAGGCGCTCTCAACCAAGCCCGGAGGCACTACACGCAATCAGCCTTACGTGCGGCGATGGGTAGGGAGTACGCAGCTCGACGGAGACGAAGCCTCGCTAGGCAAAACGTAAACGTAAACGTAGAAGTCAGTCGTAGACTAGAGCCGTTGCTCGTTCGATGAATTGTCCCCTTTCCCTCCCGGCACGATGCCAATACCTATATAGCCACGATGGCATCGCTTTACAGTGTAAACACTGCTCGTAACGTCCCCGAATGGGAAAGGACCTTGTGGGTCACACGTAGGGACCCGTTGGTCCGTTGGCCGTTGCCAGTACGTTCGTTGCACACGTGTGCCGGTTGCGCGCGCGCATGCGCCAGCAATGTTCGTGCATTGCTGTCGCCGGTCGTGTCCGCCGAAATTCGAATTCCGCGGAAAACGTAAATATTTGCAATTTCGGAATTGCCACGTATACTACACAGCCCCACCCCCACACGTGGACGTCCCGGCCACGCGAGGCCCGTCAGGACGCGCCTGAGACACGGGGCCGTGGCGCCTTTTCGGGTACAACTGCGGACGTGGCAGTTGTCCCGAAAAATCTCGTTTAAACGTACGCGGCCCGGTTGGCTGATCGAATCGCCACGGCGCCGGAGCGCGCGCGTGCGCTCCGGCTCTTTCGTAATCATCGAGGCCCGCCCGTTGGCATCGTACGTCAATGCCTCGCTTAGGTGTTTCCCTGCAACGGATGCAGTGTCCAATTCCACCACGCGGGTGTGCTTCAATTCAGCGCGATACGTGCGCAGGCCGCGGCCTTTTCGTGAATCTGCCAGCAGGCATTACGACAACGGTCGTCCGAAGGTTATTTAAGCCGCGGCTTAACGTGATAGCGATCGTCGCTCACCCTTCCTCTCACCATCGTCATCCAGGCCGTTGCCTTTCGTTCTCCCTTATCTCTTTCCCCCGCTGGGTACTGCTACCTCCGTTCATTTCGTTCTCTTGTTTCGTCTAGCCCGCGTGGCTCTCGTCGTCGTGCTCGTTGCACTCGTCGTAATTATCGTGTACAGCGTAACCACGATGGTTACGACTCGTAGTACCGATGCTAACACTCCGCGGCCCGCCGGCTCTGCTGGAGGTGGAGCGAGGAACCCTTCGCAGGGCGCTCCCTCCCTCGTCGGAGCCGGTGCGCCGCCAGCGACGGAAGCGTCCGTCGCTCCCGCCCCATCCGTTAGGGCGGGAGAAGCCGTTGCTCCTCAGGCCGTCGCCTCTTCGTCTCGCCCGATGGCTCCGTCTCGCCTGGTGGCTTCCGTGACGCCTGCCGAGGCTGCTAGGGCCGATGCCCCACGGGATGATGACGCAACGGCGTCCGACTCGGGGAATTCGTCACCCATCATTCCGGATGTCGCGGCCCCATCGAGGGGCGTAGCCGCGATGGCAGCGGCCGCTCGTTCGCGTCGTGCTGTGGCGGCGGCCCGCACGGGCGTGCCTCGTCGTGACGGTTCGCCTCGTTCTCCTCGTCGGGATCCCTCGCCGGAGGGTGGTGACCCCGTTGGGACAGTCGGCACCGCCTCACGTGGCGGTGTGGCGCTCAACGTAGGCGTCCTGACCCACGCGTGGGCTGCGTTGCCCCGCGTGGGCATTACGGATGACGATCTCGCCACGTTGGCAAAGGATCGTCTGGACGCCCGCGCGGTTGTCGACTACATGCGTTCCGCCGAGGATACGTGGGGGCGGGCAGCCGGGCGTCGTTTCGCCAACGGGCCACCGGGATCGGAACGTTACCAGATCCCGGCGTCGATACGTTGCGACCGCTCGTGGTTGCGTGACGTCAACGACGCGATCTACGTTGACCGCATGGACGCGTTCCTGTGGAAGGGAACGCCCGAGGAGCCACCGTTCATCACGGTCGCGTCCGTGTTCGTGTGTCCGCGGACACTTTCCGAAAGGCAACGTGCCGAATGGAAGACTGCTCTTTCGTTGAGCGTCATCTCCAAGAGCGTAGTGTCGTACGACGACCATTTCGCGCTCCGTCACGTGAACGCGGACGATTACCGCGTGTCGCACGCGTCGGCTCCGTGGGTCGTCCCGAGCGAACACTACTTCCCGCCGTTGCCGGAAGTAGTGGAGGAGTTCCCGTATCCTCGTGGATCGTCCACATTGCTACCACGCGTGGTGCATTATTTTACCGATGCCGTGAAGGACGCGCCTGCCCCCGTGAAGGAACGTTTCCTCATGGCCGTGGATATCGAACACGCAGCGATGCTCGCGTGCTCGCTGTTCGTGGAACGTCGTGTGTTCGGGCGCGCGTGCCTGCTGCCGGAGTCCACGTTGGACTTCCTGGCCGACTACGAGATGCTTCGTGCAATCCCGGTGGACGGTTCCGATACGTTCGTCTCCGTTACCAGCGCGTTGGCTGAGGCTCGCGGCGCCCTTGCGTTGGGGCCGGAGTATCGGGTTATACGTCCCGATTACGCAAGCGGCGATAACCAGGAGTTCGTCTCCGTGCGTAGCGATGGGGCTTACGTGCCGCGGGTCGCTTCCCGTTCCGAACGCCGTCGTGGCAATCGTACCGGTTATTTCGGTGGCCTCGGGGGCAACGAGCGCCCCCGAGGGACGCGTTCTGGCCGTCGTGGCCATCAAAACGAAGCGCCGCGTGCGCCGGATCCTCGAGAGATCGTGCCACGCGAGGCTACGGGAGGGGGCAACGTTGCCCGCGTCGGTCGTCCGGATGTGGCCACGCCGGCCGAGCGCGCGCCACGGTTCGTGAGCCTGGACGACCGCGTCTCCGATGAGGATGCCCGTCGGCTTCTCGGTACGTCGATGGCCGCTCCGCCTCGTGCGGACGGCTGGGTTATTCGTTCCCTCATTACGTCCGTGGCTCGCGCAGCCGAAGATTTCAGAGCCCAGACGTTGGATCTGACTGCCCGCTTGGCAACGGAGCGCGCGATTTCGGAACGTCTCGCCGCGGCGACTCGTGGTTACGCACCGCCCGTTGGTGGTCGTAACGATCCTTACGCATTTGCGAGTGGCGGCGGCTTCGGCGACCCCGTCGGGTATGGTCACGCAGCGGCGTACCTGCCACGCGACCCCGCTTCGGCGCGCCCTTCGGATACGCGCAGTCACGGGACTGCGGACCCTTACGCCAGGGACCCCGCGTCGCGTCGCGAGCGAGCCCCCGTGGTCACGCAGACCGTCGATCCGTACGCGCCGGGCTTCGTTCAGCCCAGTCGCAGCCGCAGCCACGATAGCCGCGGCGAAGGCCCTGGTCCGTATGACCCTGCGGGCAAGCGTTCTCGTCGCTACTAGGTCGTTCCTAGGTTAGTTCGTAGGCCACGTAGGCTTCTAGCATCGTGTTGCTTTCGTAAACTTTCGTCTTGTTTCTTTGCGTGATCGCATGGCTCCGTTGAGCTTCGTAATTCGTGTTTGGCAGGTCGTCTGCAGCGGGGGAGGGGTAAGCGTTAAGCCCCTCCCCACAATTTTTTTGTTGTGGCGTCTACCCCGTTGGGCGTCGTAGAGCTTTCGTAGCTAGTCTTCCGCGTTCGCAGCGGCGTGTGCCCGTTGGCAGGTTCGTACAAATCGTAACTATTCGGCTAAGCGGCGGCTTTTCACTGCGAGTGGTACGTTAACCTCGATCGTTTAGCCCGTTGGCGTGCGTATCATTTAGTAACTAACTCGGAAATCGTTTCCGCCGTCGCTTCTCGTTCGAATGACCCCGTCGGGTGTCGAATTCCGTTGAGCATTCGAGCTCTTTAGCGCGTAGCACGTCGGTGCTAATTTTAATTTGCTCCGATGAGCTAGGTGAAAGTTTCATCGAACGTCAGACCGACTCGCACGTGAGTCGGTTTGACGTTCTACGCCGTGGCGTGTACGCAGCAATTCGTCGCAGTACGTTGCGGTTCCGTTGGCAACGTCTTTGCCGGCGGGCTTGGCTTTTCGTATAGCCGTTAACACCGTTAGCGCCGTCGCGCTTCACGTTACCGCGGCTTCACGTTAGCCGGTGGCGCAATCGTTGCGCTGGTCCGCTTCGCGTAGCAGCGTCGTTGGAGCGTTTCATTAGCTCGTCCGTTTTGTGGTGCGTCGTGCACCTGGGCATACGTAATGCTCGCCTTTACGCCGTTGCGTCACTTTCGTTCATTCGCCTTGCGAACCCGACGGGGAAACGATTGACGAGGTCGTTTCGTGTGCCCGCGGGCGTTCAGGGCTACTACGTGAGTCAATTTTTCGTCGGCTCGTTGCCTTCAGCTGTGCCGTTTCCGTTGGCTACTAGCTTGTTCGCCGTTGCGTACTCGTATTTCGTTTCGCAGGGTCGACCCGTTGGCGTACGTCGTTATCGTTGGCGATGCCCGCGTACGCGCTCGTGTCCTGGCCAACGTGGCCGGTGGCGCGTGTGCCTTCGAGTTCGAACGGAGCCTAAGCTTCGTTAGCTTACTTCGTTCGCGACGCGGACGTGCGCGATTTAATCTACGTGACCGTACGTGGTCGACCCCTTTTGGGTTCGCTCGCGTCGTTTCGCATAGCCGGCGGCTTTTCGTTTTCGCGCATCGATCGTTGCGCCCGCGTGGCAGGACACCGTTGTGTCGTTTCGTGGTTGCCGTACGTGGCTACCGTGTTCGGCGTCGTGCCTTGATGTGGCGATAACGGTTTGCCGTCGCGTCGCATTCGAGACGTTAGCGTCTTCGTTCGCCGTCCGTCGCTGCGGCCTCGTTGGCTCATTCGTTTCGCACGTTCTTCGCGCGCGCTTCGTGCGCCGAGACCCGTTGGTCTCGTTCGTCAGCTAGCGTATAGCTTCGTTCCGCTTCGTGCGTGAAGTTTCGTAATGAGGCCGTTGCCATCTTCGTCGGGGACGCGTCCGTCCTACGTGGTTTTCCGCCTTCCGGCGTTACGTTGCCGTTAGCTCGCGAGCTTGGCGTTGACCTCGTTGGTCGATGCGACTCGTTGTCAGCGGTTGTCCACGGGGACGTACGATGGCTCACACGTCATGCCAAAATTACGAAATTTTCGGGGCACGCGTGCCCCGAGATTTGGCCAGGTTAGCGCACTGTAATCGGCCCGATTTTTCGTACCGTGCGTCCATGGCCCGCTGGCCCAAGTATAATTTTTCGCGCGAAAAATCTGACGTGTTGTCCGTCCGTGGCCCGTGGTGTCGTCACCTTTGCCCGTGGGACGGTCAACACTGTCGAGCCAGTCGTGGCTCTTCACATCGTGTGAATCGTCCGCGCGTGGACTCGTCGTCCAATCTTTCGTTGGCGCTCGTGCCTCCACCAACGTATGGTGTCGAAAAAGAAAAGAGCGACGGCTCTAGCACGCATCGCGCCCCCCCAACGCAAGGGTGGACGTCCCGGCCACTCGTTGTGCTTTCGCTTCTCGTTCGTGCGGCTCGTCGCCTTCGTTTGTTGCATCGTGCAACGTCGCGCACGCGTGCGCTTAACCCGACGCTCGTGTGCGTTTTCGGGGGCCGTCGTGGCCTTTCACGTTGTTGCTCGTCGCACGCGTGCGAAGTATCGAGAGACGCTCTCTTCAGATACGTTCCGGCGGGGCTCCCACGTAGGGTTACGATACCCGACCCACTTCACGAGGAAGTCTAGGGTGCCGTCATCGTTTACGCGATGGTTGAGTAGGTCGTCTACTACGTACGCCGGACCGTCGCGGTTCTTGTCGAGATCTGCCTCGGTGGCATCGTATGGCTCCGGCGGGGGCGCGTTCGCCGGCGTTGGCGCGTACGCAACGCGGTCCGAGTTGACACGTTCAACTACGTCTCCTCGTTGGATGACGAACGTACGTACGTCGTTACGTAGTACGCGGAACGGTCCCAACGCGTGGTTGCCGAGCTTCGTGCCCTTCGTGGTCCCGTCCGTCGGGTCGATGAATACGTATTCTCCCGCGCGGATGTTTCGATTCGAGACACGGACTCGTTTGTCGAAATTTCGTTTATAACGTGCCTGCGCGGCCTTCAGCGTTCGATACGCGTTATCCATCGTTGTGGCGAGCTCACGAACGTAAGTGGCTCGCCCTCCCCCGTCGGGTAGTTCGCGGTTCGTTACCGGCGTGTGTAGCGCCAACGGTGGCGGTGGATTCGTGAGAATCAAATCGAAGGGCGTCGTGCCCGTGCTCGAATGCACATGCGTGTTGTACGCAAACGTTAACGCCAATGCGTATCGATCCCAGTCGTTCTGGTTTTCGTTCACGTAATTGCGCAGCATCGCCAGGATCGTCCTGTTGTAGCGCTCCACCTGCCCGTTCGTTTGGGGGTGGTACGTCGACGTAAAGACGTTCGTTACGCCAATCTCGTTGCAAACGCGCTGGAAGAACTTAGCAGCGAACTGCTTTCCGTTGTCGCTTATGAGCGTCCGTGGGGGTCCATACGAGAAGACCCACGCGTTGACGAACGCACTCGCCACGTTGGCGGAATCGATATTACGTAGAGGTACGACTCTAGTCAGCTTCGTGAAGCGGTCCGTTATCACGAGAATAAATCGGTTACCACGCGTGGTCTTCGTAAGCGGACCCAGTATGTCGATACATAGGTCTCGCAACGGCTCCGTAGCCGGAAATAAACGTAACGGGTTCGTCCGTTTGCGAAGCTTCACGCGGTTCTTCGCACATCCAACGCAGTTTCGTACCGTTGCGTGGATGTCGGCGGCCATCGCGGGCCAGTAGTACGTCCTCCGTAGGGTGTAGTACATACGTGTTTGTCCGGGATGTCCAGCGAGGACGTGGTGGTGCGTTAACTCCAGAAGCCGCGGCCGTAACGAAGCCGGCACAACGATTTGTGTACGTTCCTCGTCGTGAGGGTTTCGGCGTCGGAGTAAGCCATCGTGGCCTTCGAAGAATGCAGCGTCCTGCGTGTCGGACTGTCGTGTCAGTATCGTTTGACAGAACGCGTCCTCGCGTTGAGCTTCGATAAGCTCGTCCCTCGTAATGGGAAGCTGAACGTCAGCTGGTGGCACGCGTGCCGAATCGTCTTCAGCAGCGCGCTGCTCGTCGAGGAAATCCGGTTCCTCGTCAAGAACGTCATCGAGCGACGCGTCGCGGTTGAACTCGAGGCCATCGTGGCCAGCCGTCGTGGCCGATGTTCGTTCATCACGAGTCTCGTTCGACGGGTCGTCGTGACCCCTGGCATTCGTTGCCTTTTTACGTACGGACGTCGTTCGTCCTTGCCCACTTCGTGTGGGTTGTCGCCGATTGCGAGTGGTCACGAGGACCGCGTCCCCATACGATGGTACGTCATCGTCAACGGGTCGACCGTCGTCATACGTAGATATCACACGTGATAAAGCGTCAGGTACCTGGTGCACGCGCCCAGGCCTGTACGTAACTTCGAAATCGAATTCGGCAACGCGTAGCCTCCATCGTAGTAGTCGTCCGGACGCGTCCGTAACGTCATCAGCCAACGTAAGGCTTCGTGGTCCGTACGTACGGTGAACCGCTGACCCTCTACGTAGGGTCGGAGCGACGTTATCGCCCAGACGACGGAGTAGCACTCGCGCTCGGTCGCCGAGTAACCACGTTCGGTTTCGTTAAGGGTCTTCGACCAGTACCCAATCGGCACCCATTCGTTGGGCTTATCCTCGTTTTGCTGCTGGAGCAACGTAGCTCCCAGCTGATACGCCGACGCGTCGGTATCGATCATGAACGGACGTCCCGCCTTCGGAAGGTGCAATACTGGTGGCGACACCAGTATTGTCTTCAACGTTTCGAACGCATTCGTTTGCGCGTCCGTTGGGTTCGTCCAATCGGGGGAAGCGTCCTTCTTCAACATCGTGTTGAGTGGCCGAGCGATCTCGGCATACGCCTTTACGAAACGGCGGTAAACGTTGGCCGCGCCCAAAAACGATCGACATTGCGTCTTGTCTCGCGGGAACGTAGCCGTACGAAAGGCTTCCTTGTTCCGTGCTGCGACGTGCAGCTTCCCTGGGGTAATCACGTGCCCCAGGTAGTCAACTCGTGGTTGAAAGAACGAGCACTTCGTGAGCTTTAACGTTACTCCCGCTGCGCGTAGCAGGGAAAGCACCTGGTCAACGTGACCCAGGTGAGACTCGAGGTCTTTCGAAAAGACGATTACGTCGTCTAAGTAGACAAGGCACGATTGCCAACGTACTCCGGAGAGGATTATGTCCAACGTCCGCTGAAACGTAGCGGGGGCATTTCGTAGCCCGAATGGCATTCGCACGTAGCGATACGTTCCCATGAAAGACGTAAACGTTGTCTTATCACGGTCCTCGGCGGAGACGGGCACTTGCCAGTAACCGGCGTTACAATCGAGTGTCGTGAAGATGGCGGCGTCGCCAAGCGAATCGAGGCAATCTTCCATACGAGGAAGCGGGTACGAATCAGCGATCGTTTTCGCGTTCAAACGCCTGTAGTCGACACAGAAACGTAAGGATCCGTCCTTCTTCGGCACCAACACGATTGGTGACGCCCATTCGCTGGACGCGGGTTCGATAACCCCTTCGTTGAGCATCTTCGTGATCTGCTCCTCGGCTATCGTACGTAGAGCCGGACCCTGACGATAGGGCATTGAACGTATGGGCCGCGTGCCCGGTTCGAGTTCGATTCGATGCTCCGTAGCATTGATTTCGCCGAGGCGTCCGCTCGTCCACATTGACGAATGTGTAGCTAGCATCTCGTTGATGCGCTTTCGTAAATCCTCGTCGTCGAGGTGCGACAAATCGATTGTCGACTGCCAATCCGTGGCGGGGTCGTTCCCCTTTTCGTTGACCAACGGGTCTGGCGTTTCGTCGCCCAACCCGTTCGTATTCGTCCGCGTCGTCGCGTCGACTAGCGGTAGGTTCAAAACCTTCGCGAGGGCTTCGCCGCCCTCACGCTTGAGTGGGACGATTCCCAACGGGGAGCGTACCGCGTACGCAATCGTCGCGCCTTTCGGCAATTCGCGGTCCTTCTTCGTGAAGTTAGACACGATAATAGAGAACGTCTCTCTGGTCCTACGTCGACCACTCCGTTGGCTATACGCAGCCCATGCCGGAATTGCACCGACGCTTTCGGTTCGAGGAACACGAGTCCGGTCGCATCCGTCGTCACGTTGACGGTCCGTTGCGACATCGCCGGTACACGCGTGTACTTCGTCAGGCGAACCGAAACGTTCGGCTCGGCCGATTCGAGGCCGCGTTACGCTCGCGGCGTTTCGGGGGTTCCACGTTTGGATTCGTCTCTTCCCCCTCCTCGTACGGAGTCGTCGTATCGCCCTCCGCGATAATGGGTATCGTATCCCCCCGATGGAGGTCGATTGTCTGCGCTCGACAGCGTATAGCATCGACATGCTTCGACATGAACGACGTGCCCATTATAACGGGAACAGCCAGCGTGTTGGCTACGAAGAATTTTACGCGGAACAGCGAGTTCCCCAGCCTGACACGAAGCAGGATGGCGCCTTCGATAGGCAAACGTCGCCCGTTGGCGTCTCCGAGCTTCGGTAGCTCTTCGTCACGTAGACAGCGGTCGACCCAGTCGTAGGGTAGTAAACTTGTTCGTATCAAGTTGTAGCCGCTGCACGTATCCATCGCGATGGTAATCGCCCTCATCACGTTGAGGTCTAGTCCGATCGTTCCGGATACGATATAATGCTTCGACGCAAGTAGGCACGTATGCCCGTCGAGGACCAACGGTTCGGTCCTGACCGGCGCGCGGTCTACGTCTTCGCTAGCGGTTCGTCGCTTCACCGTATGAGCCCGTATGGCTTCTTTTGCGTCGACACGCTTCGTATAAGCCGCGTGCTTGGCTTTCTCGCGCTCGGAAGCGTCGTGCTTCCGGGTAGCGCGTCTCGCTCGTCTGCGAGGCTTCCTCTTCGTGTGAGGTTCGTTCGTCCCGTCGGACTTCGTTTCTCTCCCCACGTCGGGTGTCGTGTGACTCGAGTTGGCCTTCGCGGCCGTGAGCTTTACGTAACTCTCGTTCATCGGTGAGCCTGCGGAGGACCAATCATCGACGTCGGTCGTCCCCCTTTCACGTAAGGGTTCAGGCGATGTGGGGGGCTCGTGACCTACATCGCCTGGTCGTTTTCCGGCGCGGGGCCGTTCGACACGTCGTCGTCGTGAGCCCACGAAGCTCGTTCGTCATCGTGACTCGTTCCCACCTCGAGTGGTGTTTCGTCAGCGGAAGTCGTCACGTAGACTCCGCTGCGGCCATTACGCTGGCCATTTCGTTCGTTCGCCCACGGGCGGGGGTCACGTCGGTCATTACGAAAGTCGCCGCGGCGCCTGTCGAAGGGCCTTCCCCCGTCACGATTGGGGTTTCGGAGTATCGTAGGCGGCGTGCCGTACCTCCGCGGGGTCACGTTCCCTCGCTCCAGGTCGTTCCTGGTTACGTTTAGCCATTCGTTGGCGGAAGTACTCAGCCTGACGTGGGTTGCTCTTCACGTGGAAGAGGTAGTACTTGTACGCGAAAAAGATCCGTTGATCTGGCGTCAGACGCGGACACGTAAACGTCGAGTGGCCATCTTCGCGGCATGACCAACACGACAGCGTCCAGTAATCATTCGGGATTACGGAGTGCGCCAATTGCGTCTGCTCGCTCGTGAGCTTCGGCACGTCCTCGCATGGACGGTTCAATCGAGCTTCGAGCTCGTCCGGCTTTTCGTTTGCCGTTTTCGTATCGTTGGGCGGCGGCCCGTTCGTGAAGAGGATCGCCTCCAAATTCTCGGCAACGTGAGCCGCAGCGAGCGACACGTCGTCATCGTCCCTCGCGGGGATGTTCGGGTTACCATCGTGGTAACTGGGCTCGCTAGCCCGTTCATTACGTAAGTACGCGGACTCATCGTAGTCCGCGAACTTCCTCGACTCGTGGTCGGAAATAGCCAACGTAGGCTTCACCGGAAACCGCACTTTCGGTTTCGCGGCTGACGCGACAGCTGCCGTACGTGCACGGAAGGTCGTTCCTTCGGCCGTCGCCAATCGTCTCACAACGGTGAGGTCGTTCCTCTCTCGTTCGGGGAGTGACCGGAGTCGTTCCGTCACGGCTGCCCGCGTCGAGGGCAGCAAACCACGTACGTAGTGGTGAACGAGGAGTCGATCCGTAAACACGTAGTTGCACGCCCGCGTGGCGGTGTCGAGTCTATCAGCGTACTGATTCTCGTCCTCGTTAGGACTCTGCGTGATCATCGTGACCTTTTCGTAGGCCTCCTGCAGCACGTCGTCTTGCAGGTATCGTTTGATCAACGCGTTGATTACGTGAGGCCACGAGAACCTCTTCGTCGGATCAGTCGTGATCACACCAGTCGTACACTGGGAATCGTAGAACCGTCGGGCGTCCCCTTCGAGGAAGAAGTGCAGCGCACGTACTGCCACTCCCTCGCACACTCCGAGTGTGCTGAACCCATCACGTATTTGGGCGAGGAATCCGAGTAACGTAATCGGATTCCGGCCGGAGAACGGCTTTAACGTAGGGAAAAGTCCCTCCAGCTCACGTTTGAGCTTATGTACGCTTTGACTCTCGTTCACGTAGAGATGTTCACGTACATCGTTAAGTCGGTACATGCGGTACGACACCACGTTCGCAAATGCGTCGAGCATTGTCGTGTGCTCTGCCAACGCGTGGCAAACGGGTCCGAGGGCGTTCCCTGGTAAGCGTACCGCGTCGGCACGTTCGTTTTCGTGGACTCGCGTGTCCGTCGTGCCGAACGTACCCAGCCACGGAATGTACGTCTCACGTGGCGGGGGAGCTCTCGTATCGAATTGCGCAGCTCGTGCTGCGTCCGCCGACCGCGCGTGGTCTGGCGTATCGTTAAAACGTAATTGCCTTCGTGGCGTCTCGTTGGGGTTGGCGATGGCTCGTTGCACTGTCGCCCCCCTTCCGTACGTTGTCGGGGTCGTCGGACCGGGTGTTGGTGGGTATCCTCCCGGAACGGCCGGGGAGGATTGCGAGTTATAGGCGCGCGAGCCTTCTTCGTAATTCGGATCGCTTCCGCTCGGCGGAGCGGAACGTCCGGCGACGATTTCGTTGAATACTACGACAAACGAGTCGAGTCTTCCCTCCACGGCGGAGAGGCGGTTTCGTAAATCTTCGTTTTCCCGTTCGAGGGTCGCTGAGCGTTCACGTAACGCACGAGCTTCGCGCTCCGAGACTCCGAGTCTCTGCCTTACGGCTTCGTCGACGGCCGCGTCGCTCGCCCTTTCGATGTGACCTCGAAGGTCTTCGTACACTACGCGTAGTGCCGTGGGAGTCACGTTCCCTTCGTTGAGCTGACCGCGCGTTGCGGGGTCCATACTCACGGACTCAAACGGGCTTACCGTACGTGGTAGCTGGCCGATCGCCTCGATATCCGGCGGGATAGATCGATCAGTCGCGAAGATCGCTTCTGCTGACAAGGCCACGTCGGCTTCGGCGTCCGCTGACGTTGGCAACGGTTGCCTGGGCGACGCGCTGGAATTCGACACAGCGTAATTCATAGACCGTCGTCTGTAGCGTAGTACGTAGCTTTTCGTTAACGTAAAAGAGCTCAACCTCGTTGGTTGTCGTTATGCTCGTAGCAACTTCTAGGTCGAGAGACCAGTGTGGAACAACGTTAGTTCTAGATAGCTGGTACGAGCTACGGACACGCTGTCCTTACGAAACGAAACGAGCAGTCCACCCGCTGGTGTTTGACTGTATGTTAGGTAGAACGGTAGAGGTAGGTTAGCGAGTAGACACGAGCGTCACGACGCAACAATCCACGCGAGGATTACGTTAGCAAACGAGGTGGTACGTCACCGGAGGCGCTCTCAACCAAGCCCGGAGGCACTACACGCAATCAGCCTTACGTGCGGCGATGGGTAGGGAGTACGCAGCTCGACGGAGACGAAGCCTCGCTAGGCAAAACGTAAACGTAAACGTAGAAGTCAGTCGTAGACTAGAGCCGTTGCTCGATCGTTGTCTTGTCCCCTTTCCCTCCCGGCACGATGCCAATACCTATATGCCACGATGGCATCGCTTTACAGTGTAAACACTGCTCGTAACGTCCCCGAATGGGAAAGGACCTTGTGGGTCACACGTAGGGACCCGTTGGTCCGTTGGCCGTTGCCAATACGTTCGTTGCACACGTGTGCCGGTTGCGCGCGCGCATGCGCCAGCAATGTTCGTGCATTGCTGTCGCCGGTCGTGTCCGCCGAAATTCGAATTCCGCGGAAAACGTAAATATTTGCAATTTCGGAATTGCCACGTATACTACACGCG